>OY970829.1:44913419-45125919 GCA_963853835.1 Calendula officinalis
TATATAAATTAAACAAAATAGTTAACAAAACGTTATTCTTCGCATTCCAGCTACTTAAAATCTAGGTTTTTGCTCGATTTTCTCGGTTGTTTGCCATTGGATGCGATTTACAAGGTATTTGATTGATTCAATTTCATTCTCAATTACGAAATCAGATTATCAGATAACAATTACAGTTTTCTCTCTTATTTCATCAGGCTTGTAACAGAGAAGAAGCAGTGAGATACCTGCTATGGATCAGGCTAAGCCGTGCTCTTCGTGTGACTGAATTCTTCGAGCGATTGGAGAAAGATATTCGTGTTAATTACCTTTTTACAAGAATTATAAAACTTTTGGTTGTTGAACTTTACTGTACACATACAGCAGCTTGTTTTTTCTACTATTTGGCCACCACATTGCCCCCTGAAAAAGAAGGTTACACATGGATTGGAAGCTTGAAAATGGGGGATTACAATTATTCACAATTTAGAGAAATCGATTTATGGACACGATACATAACTTCACTCTATTTTGCCATTGTCACCATGGCAACTGTTGGTAAGCGCTTTTTGTTAGTTTTATTTTTCTCAAGAACAAGTTTAGTTACAACTGTTTCTACTTTCTATAACAGATCATATAATGATGTAGACTAAAAAACGATAACACAGATTGTTCTCGTTGATTCTAAAAATATCTAGGACAATCTAAACCAAAAACCACGTTGATTTCAAGTGGATTTAGATCTTCAAAACCTGTTCAACAAAAAGAACAAATAAATTTTGGGGAATAAAAAAATCAATTTTCCTCAAATCAAAAACTAACTCTTCTAGAGTCTGAAACAAACATTAAATAAGCCCAAGATTTTCGAACGGACTGAAAAACACAAATGGGCTGAAAACTAGGCCTAAAACAAAGTCCATAATATAAAGAGAAAAAAACTCAAAATGCAAATAACTCTAAAAGGATGTTTATTGATTAAAGTAAAAAAACTCATAATTTTCTTGTGACATTTTTTATCGGATAAAAGTAAATATGCTTATTAATTCCTTCAATTTATTGATATCTGCAGGTTATGGAGATATACATGCTGTCAACAGCAGGGAAATGATATTCATAATCATATATATTTCAGGTGACATGATTCTGGGTGCTTATTTACTTGGTAATATGGCAGCACTGATTGTGAAGGGATCCAAAACAGAAAGATTTAGAGATAAAATGACAGATTTAATTAAATATATGAATAAAAACAAACTTGGCAGACAAATAAGTAAAGAGATTAAAGGACATGTGCGATTACAGTATGAGAGCAGTTACAGCAACAATGCTGTTCTTCAGGATATTCCTGCTAGTTTTCGAGCCAAGGTGCGATATAACAGATCTATACCTTTTTTGTCCAATTTTTTAATTTCATAAATAATATTATTGTTGTAAATATAAGTAGGAAAGTTATATTACTAATGTATTATTTAGCCAAATGTGTTAGTGTTGCATGAACAGTAACAGTTGTATTTTGTCTGTTTTAAGAAAATATTGTATTATTTATCCGCAAGGAAATGTGATTTAGCAAAGTGATGTGTGATTATTTTTTTAAAATTTTACAGATCTCGCATAAATTATATGAGCCGTTTATTAAAGAAGTTCCTCTTTTTAAGGGATGCTCTCCTGCATTTATCAAGCAGATAGTAAGTTTTTTTATATAATAATGTGGACAAATTTCCATTCTTATAATTTATTGATGCAATTTCTTGTTTGGTTGTGTGCTCTGTTGTTGTTCATGTTCAAAATTTGACGTCTTTTGCATTAAAGAAAACAGAAAAAAAAAGGATTAAATTTGTGAAATTGTTAATGAATGTGGTTGTTTGATGTTGCAGGCAATTAAAGTTGAGGAAGAACTTTTTCTCCCTGGAGAAATGATTATTGAAGAAGGAAAGATAGCAGATGAGATGTACATTGTTTGTCATGGCTCACTGGTATAAGTTTTTTTTGTTTTTTGACTTTGACTTTGACTTTGACTTTGACTTTGACTTTGACTTTGACTTTGAATGATTGTACTAATATCACTGTACAGGAGGATGTGGGAAGAAGTGAGAATAGGGTCTTGGAAAGTTGTAGCTCTCTAAATGAAATCTCAGTTATTTGTAACATTCCAGTTTCTGATACAATTCGTTTTGCTGAGCTGTCAAAGTTATTAAGGGTTGATAAGCAATCTCTTTTAGATACACTGGAAATACACTTTTCTGATGCAAGGATCATTCTGGATAACCTCCTTCAGGTTTCTTAACTCAATTGTCATTCATTTTTCTTAATATTATTATTATTATTAATATTATTAATATTAGGGAAAAGAAACATATCTTCGCAACAAGATATTGGAGTCTCAACTAACACTTCATATTGCAAAACATGAATCTGAATTGGCTCTCAAACTAAATTCTGCTGTTTATAATTGTGATCTTTATCGTGTAAGGCGTTTGCTTGAAGCTGGAGTAGATCCTAATAAGACAGATTATGATGGAAGATCACCTTTGGTATTATTAATCCTCTAAATTTTATTATTATTTATTAAATAAATGCTATTAAAATTAATTGCCTAAAATAGCAAGATACTTAGTACTATTAGGTGATTCCTAATTCTAGCAATCAACTATCAAAATTTTCAAAAATAGCAACTGACCTTTAAATTTTTTCAATTTGGGAAACGCTTTACCCGGAATGACGGTAGTCAGCATTTTCTAGTGACATAGCCGGTTATTTAATTTTCTCCTTATATTCCAATTAATCTTGAACTGATTTAAGCAATAATTCTTAAAAAAGTCCTCCATGTCGAACCCTTCTATAAAATACTGAATACCTTCATTCAAGGTAAAGTGTTTCCAAAATTGTAAAAATTTAAAAGTCAGTTGCTATTTTAAAATTTTTGATAGTTGGTTGCTAGAATTAGGAATCACCTGATAATATCTTGCTATTTTATCACATACTAATGAATGGATCTGATTCACAGCATATTGCTGCCATCAAGGGATTTGCAGACATTCTTCATTTTCTCATGCAAAAAGGAGCAATAATCAATGCCACAGGCACGTTTTTAACTTTTTATGTGCAAGGTTTCATTAACATTTAACACAAATAAATAAGGTCAAAATGCATTCTAATACCCTAAACTTGATTGACTAGGTCTTCTACTTCCCTGAACTATTAAAGGTGCAGCATGATGCCCTAAACTTGCCAAAATGGTCAAATTATTACCCTGACTCATTAATTTGGTCGTGTTTTCATACATGATTAGGTTCTCTTATAACTTTTGACAAACTAAAAATTATAAGTTCATCTCAGTATATTGAAATTAGAAGGAAATGACGTAAGAATTCAAGACCAAATTAGTGAGTCAGGATAGTAATTTGACTATTTTGTCAAGTTCAGTGTACCATATTATACCTTTAATAATTCAGGGTACTAAAATGTATTTTGGCCGTAAATAAATGATTAATTTGTGATATATTGTAGATAATAACGGGAATACTCCATTATTGGAAGCAATAAAAAACGGGCAGGATCAAGTGGTTTCTATGCTTGTGGAAGCAGGAGCATGTTTGGATATGAATGATGCTGGAAATTGTGTTTGTATGGCAGTTGCAAAGGGTGATATTGAATTTGTAAAAAAAGTTTTGGAAAATGGAATTAATCCTAATTCTAGAAATTATGATAATCGTACACCACTTCATATTGCTGCTGCAGAAGGCTTGTATTTAATGGCTAAATTGATCTTAGAAGCTGGAGGGAGTGTATTTTCCAAAGACAGGTTTGTAGTTTGTACCATATTACACAAATGGTCCTTTAGGTTTGTACCATATTACATATTTGGTCATTTAGTTTCATTAATTACACTGGTAATCCTTATTTTTGAAACTGTTGACACGTTTGATCGTTTCGCTGAAGAGACGTTTATTTTTCCCGTCAAGTATGGTCACGTGTGATGCACGAGGGGGTAAATCTGTCCTTTTCCCTTTCTCTTCAATAGTTTATTTACCACCTCGTGCATCACACGTGACCATACTTGACTAAATGACCAAACGTGTCAATAGTTTCAAAAAATAAGGACTATCATTATAATTTATGAAACTAAAGGACCAAATATGTAATATGGTACAAACCTAAAGGATCATTTGTGTAATTTACTCTTATAAAAATAATTAACTGTTTGGTTGTTACAGATGGGGTAATACTCCACTTGATGAAGCTCGAGTAGGTGGAAGTAAGAAACTTGTAAGGCTACTTGAAGATGCAATTTTAGGTGATTAATTCAAGATGCATCATATCATCTAATATTGGAAATGTTGCTAATTTGTGACCAGAAAGATAACGACTTTTTAATAGATGTGGTAAAATGGGCATTATAATGATTATTTTTAGGCCATTAGGTTGACCGAACAAAATATATTATGAATAATTAATGTGTTTGCATAAATTATATTATTATTGATATTGATTATATCGCGTAACACAATGATTTGTTCGGTTTTATGAACTAAAATTGCAATTTGACCTGTTTTCGCACGGGTTGCGTTTTAATCCTTGGTTCGTTTAATTTTACGAGTTTGACTTCTTAGAGATAAAAGAAGGGAACTATACTTCTTGGAGCATTAATTATTACTTCCTCCGTCCCTAAATAAAGTTCTCATTTCCCCTTCAAGTTTTGTCTCTAAATAAAGTTCCCATTTCTCAAACATAAGGGGTCTACTTAATATAATAATATTATTACAAATACTTTCACCACTAACTATCTCTTAAAACATTTTCTCTCTCCAATCAAACCTTATATTTTAATCAAAAGTAATATCAAATACCCCACCATTGATTATCTCCTAAAATGTTGTGCCCAACACAAATGAGAACTTTATTTAGGGACGGAGGGAGTATAATTTAATGAATATCTATTAACCGTTCATGATGTTATGTTACAACAACAATGAAACAAAAAGAAATAATTTTCAACAAAGAATCATGATGGTGCAATTGAAACCTTTTCAACCTCAACAATATACTCAACCGTTGCATTTGGAGGAATCTTAACACCCGAACCAAAATCCGCACCTTCATCTCCAAATGCGAGCTTTGGAGGAACAATAATTCTTCGTTTTCCACCATTTTTCATGCTTCTTAAAACCATCTCAATCCCTTCACACATTCCCTTGCTATAAGGCCTTGATCCAACCACCAGAGCTAACGGTTTTTTGTCACGACCAAAAGTGTCAACAAATACACCATCTCCTTCCACATTTCCCTTGATATCTATAACAATTAAATCCCCTTTTCTTGGTGTAGCACCACCACCCACTCTCAACTCATAGTACCTAAATTACCAAAACCAATACTAACTTAATTAGCACTTCATTTACTCTACACACCACAATCTATCCTTTTACAATGCTTGTATTAGGCCTGTGCACGGTCCAAGAACCAGACCGACAGGAACCGAGAACCGAAAAATGGTTTGAACTCAATCGAGGACCGAACATATGTTGCTCGGAACCGAACCGAACCCGACCGAGAACCGGCCGCAACTGAACTTAACCGAGAACCGAGGTGAGGTGATTTCTTCGACTTTTTTCGGTCTTTTCTCGGTTTTCGACCGAACCGCTCGGAACCGATCCGTTTAGAACCGAGAGCCGATTTTTCATAAAAAAATAGAACGAGAGCCGAACCGATGTAGCTTGGTTCGGTCCGGTTCTGCGGTTCTGGTCAGTTCTCGAACCAATTTGCACAGCCTAGCTTGTATAGTTTGCTTTAAATGTTGTACAATATGATGTATGAAGTAATTTATGTGGTGTAGAAATCACTTTATTTTCATTTATTATGAAAGTTTAATGAGATAATTGTACATTTGTACCTTATACCATTAGGTAATACCACCTCCTCTTCCTTTTCTACATCTCTGCATCAATTCAACAAGTCAATCCCAAATATCTTTTTCAACATTAATTTGTTGTAATTTAAGGTAAGTACTAACAAACCTTGTATTAGCTTCTTGTTGATTGACTTCAAAACGCGTTTTGATTTGTTCAGAAACAACACTAAACGTTAAAAAACCAACCCAAGCTAGCCCGGCACCAAGACCAAACCGTCTGGTCAAACCCGAAGCGATCCAATCAGTAGAATCAGCACTTGAACTTGTACTCCTACCACCTCGTTGTACCTTATCCAAAACCACCACTTTTGGCGGCTGTGACTCTTGGAAACTCTTACTCAGTGACGGCAGCTGAGATGACGGCTGAGACGGCGGCTGTGGTGGTGGTGATTGTGATGATGAAAATAAATGTTGGTTTCTTACTATTGGGGAGGACACAATTGGTGGAGAACCAAAGAAAGTTGCCATTGATTAATCTTTCTCAATTCACATTAAGGTGTTATGGTGAAGTATGTATACTTATGGTCCCTATCTTATCTCACCACTTGTGATAAGATTTTTAAGCTATTCAATACCTCAGCTGGAACGTACAAACATCCATGCATAGTGTACAAGACTGCTTGAATCTTCAAGTCAGCTAGAAATGAAGTTTTTTTAAAAAACCTGTCTTAAAACACAAAACTATACAATTGACTTTGAAAGTTTAGAGTCAATTGTGAAGTTCAAGTATTCATATTTGTTCGACATCTATGGGCTTTGGTCGGCTTTAAATCGGTTAATTGCCAATTCAAATGTCATGTTAATCTTACATTTGTTATTCATAACATAAATACGAGAAATGATATTGATATTTATTATTTGTGCCTACTTTATATCCTTTCAAACCTTTAAAACTCTCTTTTATGTCCAAAAACCTATTTTAAAATTTATTAAATCATTATAATATTAATAATTATCAAATAAATATGTAATATATCTATTGACTATGTATTAGAAATCATGTTTATTTGCATGTATTATTGATATTATCATGATTTAATAAATAATAAAATAGGTTTTTGGACATAAAAGAGAGTTTTAAAGGTTTGGAAGGATATGAAGGTAATTATAAAGTTTAGAATGATATAAAGATAATTTATGAATTTGAGAAGGATATAAAAATCATTATTGAGTTTTACAAGGATATAAAAGCAATTATCCCTAATTATAAACTTGGATTTATCATCACATATGAATATGAATATAATATAAAACAATAAATCTATATTTTTTGTAAATTTAACATACATATATATGTATAAATTATATTAAATTATTGTTGTCTCACGCCACAAAAAAAAACGTTATGAATCATAAGACTTAATATTGTCGCCACACGTTCTAAAAACTTCGGAGCACTATAAAAACGAATTAAGAAGTATAACAATTATATATAGAAACATGTGTTAAAAACTTCCATCTCTTCAAATTTCATCGTTTGTAACCAAACCAAATACAATATCTTCCTTCACGGTGTATAAATTAAATCAAGAAAATATCAACTGCGAGTGTTAAATCAAAAATACGTAACTTAGAAATCACAAAGTCCATAGCTACCTTTTCTACAATTAGACGTTTAAAGCTGCAACATTTTGGGCTAAACCATCAATTTCCTCACTTTCCTGCACCACCACCGATTTAACAACTATTCAGTTTATTAATTTCATAAAATAGTAACAAAGTTTTAAAAGTATAACATTTTAGGTCAATCAAACTTTACCTTCACTATATAATAATAAACTTTTAAAAGTGTTCCAATCATGTGAAATTTACTTTTTGTAATAGGTTTCCAATTTAAATTTATATATAAAACCTCATAATTGGAACACTTGAATTTGTATATAAAACCTCATAATTGGAACACTTCAATTTATATATAAGGTGACCTGGTAACCTAGAAGGTAAATTTCACATGATTGGAATACTTTTGAAACTTGATTATTATTATAACAAAATGAAAGTAAAATTTGAGTGACATAAATTGAACACTCTTGAAACTTTGTTAATATTTTATGATATAAACCCTTAGTTTAATACATGTTAACACTCTAAAGATAGCAATTATAACAAGTTACTAATAAAAAATCTATTATTTTTTCGTCACCAACAAAAGTAAACGAAAATAATAAAAAAAAATTAAAAATAAAAGTTACCTCTGAATCTCTTGTTCCTTGGTTGCCTATACATTTAGAGGCACTGATACTGTTACTTTTTAACAAGCTACGAGCACTCACGGGTTCACTTGCATTATCGGGTTGGGCCCGCGGGCTTTCAAGTGTTGTAGCAACAGCCCGTTTTGCAATTTCATTTTCTTGATTAGGATCAGATGTTTCCACCTTTGGTGCAGGAACTCGTTCCCTGAAGATTAATATTAAATATTAAATCTCCCATAAACATAAAAACAAGGTTAAAATGTATTTTAGTATCATGAACTTGACAGACTAGGTTATCTATTTACTACCCTGAACTATTAAAGGTGCAACATAAAACCCTGAACTTGCAAAAATGTTCAATTTAGTACCCTAACTCATTTGATCTTGTTTTTTCAAGTGATTTGCTTTTAATTTCAATTCATTAAAATGCAACCCAATTAATGAGTCAGGGTAATAAATTGACAAAATTTCTAATTTCATGGTACCATGTTGCACCTTTAATAGTTCATGGTAGTACAATATCTAATCAACCAAGTTTAGGATACTAAAATGCATTTTGACCTAAAAACAAAGTATATTTTAATTACAGGTGGCAATTTTGACCCATTTAGTAATAAATGGGTCAACCCAGTCCAACCTGCCCATTTCAAATAATATCTGTATAGCAACTTGCTGTTCAAAAAAAATAAAAATAAAAAATAAAAAAATCAACTTGCCTAGGGAGTGACGCATGCAGCCTTTGCAGTGGTGGAGTGCTACTTTTCTCGCCTTTACTATAATGCTCTTCTAGATGTGCAAATTGTCTCTTGAAACGATCAACACCACTATTGTACATTTAAAAAAAAGGTGAGAATTTAGAATTTAGATAAATATAGGAGTAAATTACACAAATGGTCCTTTCGATTTGTATCATGTTATATATTTGGTCCTTTAGTTTCATAAATTATACTGGTAGTCCTTATTTCTAAAACTATTGACATATTTTGTCCTTTATCTAAACAAACGTTAACTTTTCCCTTTCAAACAAACAGGGTTTTATGGGTTCAAATTGGTGAACGGAAAGGGAAAAGGACAGATTAACCGATAAAAACTTGTTTGTTTGACGGGAAAAGTTAACGTCTGTTTAGGTAAAGGACCAAACGTCTCAATAGTTTTAGAAATAAGGAGTACCAGTGTAATTTATGAAACTAAAAGACTGAATATGTAATATTGTACAAACCTAAAGGACCATTTGTGTAATCTACTCAAAATATAAATTAGAATAATATATGTTTTCAGAAAACCTTGGGTAAATGAAGCTAGTTTGTTCTCCACCGCGTAAATATTCTTGAAGCATTTGAGGATGATACTCTAGAATCTGGTGTACAAAACAAGTGCATAATTATGATTTCAATTTTCAATTATTGATTTAGGTCCATGGGGGTATTTTAGTAATTTCAAAGTTTACTTACCTCTCGGTAGATCAATTCTCTGACATCATCTTTTGCGATTTTTCTTCTCTCAAACTCAAACTCGAGTTTTGATATGGCGTGAGTTGAAGGTTCTCTCTCCACATTCGCCAACCCTTGAAAGTAAGGATCTGCTAACGCCTTCAAAACGAACCACATACACAATTGTGTTATATATCATTTCATTTTATTACCCTTACATACCATTCATTATAACCAGTTGGTGTAAATCTACACCAACTGGCCACCAGGAGTAACCCTGGGAGGTTCTCCTTCATACTATTCATTATAACCAGTTGGTGTGGATCTACACCAACTGGCCACCAGGAGTAACCCTGGGAGGTTCTCCTTCATACTATTCATTATAACCAGTTGGTGTGGATCTACACCAACTGGCCACCAGGAGTAACCCTGGGAGGTTCTCCTTCATACTATTCATTATAACCAGTTGGTGTGGATCTACACCAACTGGCCACCAGGGGAGGTTCTCCTTCATACTATTCATTATAACCAGTTGGTGTGGATCTACACCAACTGGCCACCAGGAGTAACCCTTGGAGGTTCTCCTTCATACTATTCATTATAACCAGTTGGTGTAAATCTACACCAACTGGCCACCCACCAGGAGTAACCCTAGGAGGTTCTCCTTCATACTATTCATTATAACCAGTTGGTGTAGATCTACACCAGCTGGCCACCAGGAGTAACCATTGCACAAGATCTCGGGTTCGAGTCTTGTTGAGCGATTTTCCTCTTTTTAGGAAGGCATAATGCCTGCTTGAATGCTACTGCTGGACTCAAACCAGTAACTAAAAACTAACTAGCTGTTCAAAAAAGAATTACTATTTATTATATTGTACCTCTTCGGCAGACGGGCGGTCTTTTGGATCAAAAGAAAGCAGGCGTTCCAGTAGTCGAAGAGCCAAAGGATCTACATTAGGGAATTTGTGTGGAAGAGGAATAGGAGATTTCTTACGCATATTAGTAAGATATCTTCTAGCTTTTTCATTACGAATCTGCATTTTTTTACCAACATACAAGATTTATATTTTATCCAAATGATTTTGATTTTTGACAACCTTCTTTTATAAAAAAAAAGAAAAAAAAGAAAGAAATAACTAACTCTTGCTAAAGAATCAGCAGAAGGAGTGCCGAGTAAATCAGTCATGAGATCCAATTGATGCACAACATTTTTTCCAGGAAATAACGGCCTCCCAATAAGCATTTCAGCAAATATGCATCCAATGCTCCATATATCAACACCAGGAGTATACTGCAATACAAATACAAAATCATGTATAGACGAGTTGACTATTAGTCAACTAGAAGTAAAACTTAGTTTTAAAATTCGCCAAATAAATTTGCATTTTTTTCAGGGGTACCCACATTTTGCAATTTTAATGAAAAAAAAAAGTAAAAAGGGAGTAAAGCATCATACTTTAGAGAAAAAGGAGCCACAAAGTTCAGGAGCACGATACCATCGAGTTGCAACATAATCCTGCAATAATACAAATGTAACTAAAAAACATACTTACAAAAGTATATAGAATGAAGGAAAATGACAGACATGTATCAGAAACTTGTACATCAGTCCATAACCAGTAGAATAAATGTACAGATTTTTATGCATTTAAAGACAACCCTTAGGGCTGTCATTAACAAAACCCTAGAATGAAAATACATACCGTCCAGAATATGGCTGATGGTGCATCATTAAATGATACCCTAGCAAGCCCAAAATCACAAATCTTCAATTTACAGTCAGAATTAGCAAGAATGTTTTTAGGTTTTAAATCTCGATGAAACACATTTGCTGCAATGTAATAAATAAATTAATAAATATATAAAAAATCATAATAAAAGCAAAAATAAATAAATCATTTCATGAAAAGAATATCACTATCACACGATTCACACCTGTGTGAATATATTTTAGGCCGCGAAGAAGCTGGTACAAGAAAAACTGGTAATGCTGAGGTGTCAAATCATCATTGGCTTTGATAACTTGATGAAGATCAGATTCCATTAATTCAAAAACAACATAAATATCCTTAAATTCTCTTCTAGAAGGAGGAAGCATGATATGTTTAATTTGTACAATATCTGGATGTTTGAGCAATCTAAGGAGTTTGATTTCTCTGAGGATTCTAGTGGCGTCAGAAACATGCTCAAAAACATCATTAATTTTCTTAATTGCAACTTTTTCTCCAGTGTGAGAATCGATTGCAGAACCAACAACTCCATAACTACCTTTTCCAATAACTTCTTGAACTTGATATCTACTTGCTTCTCCATACTCTGTGAAAAATTCTGCTTCAAGCTGACCAAAATACAAACATTTGATAAATGTAATGTTGCTTTAAAAAAACTAATAAGTAAACTGATTTTTCAAAGAATCAATTATTATGCATATTGAAAATGGATAATCAGACAATCAGCGGTAACAAAACGTGATTTTGAAAAATACTGCTTGGATTTGATTACGCTGTATGAAATCGCAATAATATGATATAGGTAAAATGCATTTTATCAGTTTTCAAAATGCAATAAGCACCTATGTTTCCAAAACTCCATTTTAAAGACACCAAGATGCAAATAATTTATTATTTCAGATTTTTGCGGAGCACTCATTTTAGATTATTTACGTTTTGAAAACATAATTAGTAGATAATCTGCTCCAAATTGCAATCCCAAACATTTATTGAGCTTTATATGGTGCTGTATTGTACTTTATGTATATTGATTGATTAAGATCCACAGTAACCATAAATTAGCAATCAGAAAAGCGATTACCTTTTTAGTTAAAACGTCAAGTCAACTGTTTATACATGTATCAATCACGTCATTAAAAGTGTTATGTAATTGATTAATTGATACGAGATAAACTAACTATCAATAGAAAAAATCCATAACAAAAGATCTGGAAAAAAAAGGTCAAAATAGGTCAACCTTTTTGTTATGATCCATGGATATAGGAACTGAAGGTGAGGGAAACCCGATTCGTTTAGGAACTCTGATAACCTTGAGTGCAGAAAGATCAAATTCTCGTTGGATTAAAGTATCTGATGATGACGATGATGATTTGGATTCAGATTCAGATTCAGGATTCACGCCGCCATCATCGGTGGTAGTTACAGATACAGATGAAGATCGACGATTGTGATTATGATTGTGATGATTAAACCAGCGAAGAACACCGTCAACGAATGTTCCACTCCCCATAAAACTTCTGCTGCTACAATTACTCTGTTTTTAATCGCAGATACAAAATCACACAATTTAAATCTGGATTCTAAGCTATTTGGTGTAATGAATGTATGTATTTGTGTGTGTTTAGAGGATGAAGTCAAAAGATAGAGAAGATTGACAGGTGTATTCCATGGAGTTTGATTGTTAGATGAGAAAACGAGAGCTGTAGCCGCGTTAGGGCGAGATGGTTGAGTGGCGGCGGGTCCCACTCCAAAGTCTTTTTTTTTTTTTTGGTGCTATTAATATTAGGGTTTTTGTTAATGACAACTTTTAGGGCTGTCTCTAACGTGCATAGAATGTTTGTACATTCATTGATGGAGTTGTGTTCTTATATTATTTTTGTATTCTCATTAATAGCCCTTAGGTTTGTCATCCTCATTTTCCTAATATTAATATAGTAGAAATATAACATTCATGTTAAAGCCAAAGTTGAAATACTTCCTCCGTTTCAAAATAAGTGATACAAATTAGCTTTCATGTTTTTTGAGGCAAAAGATTGTAATGAAGGTTAAATTAGATTAAATTGGATAGTTAGTGAGTGAGGGGTCCCACATATTATAATTAAAGTGAGTTTAATGATGTTTAAAAGTAAAAGTAAGGGTAAATGAGTAATTTCACTTTATTAAAGGAGATAGTTAGTGGATATGGGTCCCACTATATTTTACCAAATAAGGAAAGTTTCAAAGTGTATCACTTATTTTGAAACGCCCCAAAATGAAAAGTGTATCACTTATTTTGAAACGGAGGAAGTATAAGAGTTTAGATATGGTTGGTGTGATTAAGTTTTTGGCTTTTTAATATGATTCTAACATTCATGTTATTTTAGCTTTCTTTGGTGTAAAGCCAAAGATGGTGTTGAATAGATCCTATATTTGAGTTGTTACTTGTTTGCTTCTTTTCTCTGTGTTTAATGATGTCAAATTGCTTGCGATCCTCACTTTGGTGGACTCGGCGGCATGGCATGGCGACCGTGAAAGATATTTGGTGAGCCTTTGACAGCCCATACCAAAAGCTCTAAATAAATAATAGTAACATATACAGTACTATTTTATCTTCTTGGGTTTGTTTTCTAGACTTTTACAAAAATACTCCGATTTTATCAAGTTGTACTTTTGTTTCATTTAAAAGCATCTCAACTTTATCCAAATTTTGTAAGGTTGTTCACGAACACAATTAGAATTTGTTCATATATGTTTGGAACTAACAAAGGGATTTATATGAAAGAATTATTATGTTTATGTTCTTTCAAAAATTAGCCCGTTCAAATCACTACAAACTTCACACACACCTTCATCTGTAAGAAATCTATCTAGTTTACTTATTTTTATACTATCTGAACTTAACCTTGTAAATGCAAATCCTTACATAAGAACTTCTAAAAGTTTTGATCGTTCAATAAAAGAACTGAAATCATGAACTTCCCTATAGTTAAAATTACAACCCCGTTTTTCTCCTTTACTCCTAACCGCATTATAATACAGGGGCGGAACTAGAAATTTCCACCAGTGGTAGCACCCTTGTGGTGCTATAAAGAATTTTTTTTTTGAAATATATAGGGTTAAAAAGAAAAAAAGTTGAAATATATGGGCTGAGAAAAAAAACCCTTGTAATATAGAGGCTAAGAAAGGAAAAAAAGTTGATTTATAAAAATAAGAAGGCAAAGATTCGAACTCTAGACCTCCTATGTTAGCTAGCTGTGCTAGCTAACATACTTGTACTACTATGCCTTTTCAGATATATATTAATGTATTCAAAATACAATAACAAAAAAAAAAAGTTCCGAAAATTTACCGTACCGAATTTTTCGAGTAGTAGCACGTGCCACCGTGTGCTATATACTACATCCGCCCCTATTATAATATCTAGTAATAATATAATTACCATCATTCTCATTCATATATATAATCCATTATGAATCCCCAAAGACTCCTTTTTTTAGAATTTCATTGAGGGTCATATACATTGACCATAATATATTTGAATTTATCACTGATCCATTCACCATGCACAATTAATACATTTTGGTAACTTTGAATCTTGATACACGAGAACATCAATGGTGTAACATCCAAAATTTTTGTAGAATATATATGGGATGTTAAGAAAAATATTACTCCCTCCGTCCCACAAAAAACTTCTCATTTCACTTTAGCACGAGTTTTAAGGTGATAGTTAGTGGTGAGGTCATTGATAATAATTTTGATTAAAATATAAGATTAGTTTGGAGAGTAAAAAAACGTTAGTGAATAGTTAGTAGTGGGGTTCTTAGTAATAATAATATTTTATTATGTGGAGTCCATCAAATGTAAGAAATGAGAAGTTTTTTGTGGGGCAAAAATTTAGGGTGAAATAAGAAGTTTTTTTGTGGAACGGATGGAGTATAATTGAAGCTCAATGAATTCAATGAAACCCAACCTTTGAGACACGATAAGGGAAAATGTTATTCATGTAGTCGTAGTTGACATGAAGATAAAATATAACAAAAAAAAAAGCTAGGAATTTACTTTTTAAAAATAAATATTAGCAATAATTTAACAAAATTGTAACGACCTGAAATTTTGTGTTAAATAAATTATGAAAAAAATATGATAAATAAGGATAAATCATTTAAAGAACGTAGAAACTGGTTTCGTGTCATTTGGACATCGTATGAGAAAGTTATGTACGAAACCGTGTCGAAGCAAATGTCAAAAAAATGCAGCCTTGCTGCATTGAAAAGTTCACGATTGGGAACTAGTTCACGGCGCGAACTTTGCTGAAACAGAATAAAAATCGGGATTTCAGCCATTTTGTGCAATTTAAAACCTAGAACTCCTCTCTACAAGTGAGTATACGTTTTTGAGTGGAAAAGGTCGTTTGGAGCTGATTTTGGACTCCAAATCACGTGATTCTTCTTCCATTGTTGAATATTAAGGTAAATCTCTACTCCTTTTAGTTATGTATGATGTTTTTGGGTAAAAATGGTGATGTATGTAAACCCTAGTTGGAGGGTTTGTAATGGGTGATGAAATTGAGTTTATATAACTTAGATCTACAACATATTGTCAAGGAAAATGTGTTCATAACATGGATTTGGTGATTATCTAGCTAGTTATGAACTTTATTTGGGGGAAAATGGTGGTTTGGGTAACCTACCAAGTTATCTTTGGGGAAGATGATTAAGATGAGTGTAGAACACTCTTTGTAAGCTTAAGAACCTTGTGTTTTTGTTAGATTTGGGTTTTGTTGATGGAAATCTTGAACTAGGGTTTTGAGATTTCACCAAGTTGGATGAACTTGGTGGTTAGGAGTGTTGTTATGGATTGTTTGGTGATTAGTTATGGATAATAACTAGTTGTTGTGATGATATTGATGGTAGGTCAAGAAGACCTAAAGATTGGTGACATTTCACAAGTTGGAAAGCAAGGATTTGTGTTAATAGACACGATTTGGATTTAGCTTGGCTAAGGTGAGTACATGAGACTTTTACTGAGTACATAGCAAATGATTTGGAAAACTATAATGTTTTATGAGTCTTTATTAATCAAATTTTTTAATAAAGATACGATTGAAAAGATATGAAAATACCGATATTAGACTATCTAATTATGTCTTAATGACTAACGAGTTTGAAAGGGACTATGATAATGAAAAAGTGATTAATATTTCTTCATTAATATGATATATGGTTTAGAGTATGAATTAGAAAGTAAGATATTTGGTTTATTAATAATATATATTAATAAAGCTAACGACAATGATTTTCAAGTATCAAGCATTGATTAGTATATTATACTAATAAGAGTAGAGATTAAATTACTAGGAGAAATAAATATACAGTGACTAGATATAGATTTGTATTCTAGTCAAAGAGAAGTTAGAGCAAATGATTTTGATAAATAATAAACATGTTTTATTTAATAAAGGACTTGATAAAGTCAATATTGAAATTGAATAAGAAATGAGCATAATATGATAATTAGAATAGATGTATTCTAATTTATGTTTGAGTATGTATTATTTGGGCATAGACCCGTATTTGATGATTTCAATATGTGTTGAGAAAAGGATCCGGATCACAGTTAACCCACAAAAGTTGGGGGAGTTAGTGACACCTACTTGGGGAGGTACCACCCTGCGCAAGAGTAGACTGTCGAGAAATAGTTAACCCGGAAACGGGGGAGTTTCAGTTAACCCGGAAACGGGGGAGTTTACCTAGTTAACCCACATCGGGGGAGTTTGCTACGGAGAGGGTAAGCTTACGGTTAGCTTACTAGTAAATACGAATAAGCGGTAAGAACATAAGATAATAATTAATAAGTTATTAAAGAAAAGAAATGAACAGTAATGTCTTTTATTATATTTGAGAATGGGTCGAAAACCCATGTATCTCACGAGACTATTTTGTCTCACGTACTACTTTGTTTTTGGCTATGTACTCAGGTTCGAGATCGATGGATTAGAGGGTCGCGGTAGAAGTGGCCTAGTGTTGATTAGCTCGGGAGCTCGTAGGTAGATCCCGTTTATCCTATGGTTATGATATTATATTGTAACACTGGTTTTAGTACTCTGATAAACTTTTAAAAGGTTTTTGTTAAACCATATTTTGGGATATTGGACTTTGTAATATTTTTATTTAAAAATATGTTTTAAAAGATGTTTTGAAAATTGAGGTGTTACAAAAATAACTAAATAAGTCTATATCCTAAGCATGTTAATGTTGATTTAAAAAAAAAACTATGTTTGACTTTAGTTGACCGACTTGACAAATTTTGACCATGTCCGATTAATTTCATTGAGGCCGCCGATAACTGTCTAGGCGGCGATTAATCGGCCGCCAAGACCGATATTTACAACTCATATTAACCGAAGGCTGATTTTATTTAAACAGGTCTAGGCTTATAATTTTGTTTTGTTTTATTTTTCATATAATTTCCCTTACAAAACGCCTATTATTCATTAGCGTGCTTGTATTTTGTTAGGGATAAAAGATCGGATTTTGATCGGCTGTTTTTAAACTACAGGTTGGACCAGGAATCACAGAAATAGTGGCCCGGAATTGAAATCAAAATATGAGCATTTAGTAAGTTTTTAGCATCACCGATTATCTGTGATTATTATTCCAACTTCAAGTCGCAATTAGTAGTTTTTAGCATTCGATTAAAGCAATCCTGATTTCTGATTTTAAGTATCAAAATAATTAATTCTAGATAATCAAGTTCATAATCGTTGCAGCAAAAGTTAATTATTCAAGAAGTATTAAAATTACTTATTTACCCACATTTTCATTGTTAAATAAATATAAGGGTGATTCTCAAATTTTGACCAAATGAAACAATATTTCCCCAAGTATAGACTTGTATTTCAATTCTTGTCAAAATATATCACGTGACCATGCGTGCGACCGTGCTACTCCACTAGAACGCCGCCACGTGTCCGAGTTAGTGCTGCTCAACCTTGTTATTACTGCTCATTAGTACTGCTCAACCTTGTTACTACTGCTCTAAACCTCATATTTACAACTATTTACATTTTATTAGGAGTTAAAAGGAAGGCCAAAATCAGGCCAAAGATGAATGAATTGGGTTCCTGAAAGTTTGGACTCGCAAGGGTCTATGTTATGTCCAACTTAATAGGAAATGAAATTGAAGAAAATTAAATTTTCATTATTTTATTTTGTTTCCAAGAGTCACCAAGTAAATGTAATGGTGACCAAACTAACATTTAGAACTATTAGGATATGAAGATAAAGATAATGATGGTGTGAGAGTTGATCATCGATACCTAATTAATGTTATTCTTCTAATAGCCACTTAATGCATTAATTAAGTTAACAAATTGTTATTATTCGATTCATTTAGACTGAGTTAACAACTTTTTTCTCCAATCAGGTCAAAGACTAGGTCAGAACCTTGGATAAGTAGAGGTGAAATGATACTACAATAAGTAATATTTGGCTCAGGGGATGCACTTGTGCTAAGGTGAGTGACCTGCACATTCTATATACTACCTCTGTATCAAAATAAGTGATACACTTTCTATTTAGGGGTGGAACAAAATAAGTGATACACTTCTAAAACTTACCTAATTTGGTAAAAAAGTGGGATCCATTCTCCACTAACTATCTACTTTAATAAACTAAAATTACACTTTTACCCTTACTTTTACTTTTAAACATCATTAATATCACTACATTCCAAAAAAGTGGGACCCATTATCCACTAACTATCCACTAACTATCCACTTTAATCTAATTTAAACAACTTTTTAATCTTTTGCCTAAAAAACCGCAATTTTTCAAATGTATCACTTATTTTGATACGGAGGCAGTATTACATTTCCCATTGGATGTTTTTGTTCTTTGAAAAAAGATACTTCATCGTTCTCTTTATCTGAAATAAGCTCCTCAACTTTTAAAAGTTTTAAAACAACCCCTCAACTTTCAAAATAAGTAATACACTTTTTATTTTAGATTGTTTCAAAACGAAGTTTTTGTGCCCGCGCTTCGCGGCGAGGTATTTGTTATACAGAAGTATTATATACAAATCGTAAAAAAATTATATGCAAGTCACATTACGACATCCATAGTATTTGGCCGTACAAAAGATAGACATTTTCCTCTCCAGCATCACCTCTTTTTCTCCTCAATGTGATTTTCCATCATCGTAATAAAGTTAAACTATGGAGCAACTCTCGGACGAATTTTCAACGTGCTTGGCGAGCCTGTTGATAATTTAGGTCATGTGGATAAAATCATAACAATTCTTATTCATAGATTTGTGCCTCCCTTTAAACATTTAGATTTGCACATGACAAATAAACATTACAAAAGTCGAATAGCTAGAGATCTAAACAAAAATTAGTTGGAACATACATTGTGGTCTAGTGGCCAGCTTCGTGGGTAGTGAGTTGGTGAAATTAAGCTGGTGGATTGTAAGCTAGAAAATAGCGGGTTGTAAAGTAGTTAAGAGCTATATATATGATATAAGAAACAATTCAAAAACAAACTAAGTAACCAATAATTTGAAAAGAAAATTATGATTGCATATGATAAATTTATCATGAAAATGTAAATTTAACATGGCAGGTAAAAAGCTATAAACATCATCTTATAACTATCATGAGATATAGTAAGAAATATATAATTACTACATTAAGTTTGCACCGAGTGTGTAGTTAGAAAATGTAACACCCCAATTTTTAAAACATCATTCAAATCATATTTTTGAATAAAAATATTACAAAGTCCAATATCCCAAAATACGGTTTAACAAAAACCATTTAAAAGTTTATTAGAGTTAAAAACCGGTGTTACAAAACAATATCATAACCATGGGATAATGAGATCTACCTACGAGCTCCCGAGCTAATCAACACTACGCCACTTCTATCGCGACCTTCTAATCCTTCGATCCAGAACCTGAATACATAGCCACAAAAAGAAAGTAGTACGTGAGACAAAATAGTCTCGTGAGATACATGGGTTTTTCGACCCAGTCTCAATAAAATTATAAACAATATTTATAACATTATAAATACTTATCATTATCAACTTTATTAACTCGTATATCATCTTCTATTTATTTAATCGTATAAACTAATAAGCTTACCATAAGTTCATTCATCATTTAATCACATATTGTAAGCTATCTCCAAGCTCACACATTTCTTTATCACATTTGCAACGTACCTCTCCGAAACCAACTCTCCCGATATGGGATGTCATAGGTAAACTATCAAGGTAATTGGGAACCCCCATCTTACCAAGATTCATAAGCTCTCCCCGTTTCCGGGTCGTCATGCTCACCCAACACTGGGTGTCGTAAATTTGACATTCTACTCTTTGCGCAGGGAGGTACCACCCCAAGTAGACGTCTCATGCTCCCCCATTTCTGGGCGGTCTTATTCCGGATATCTTATTCATCACATATGAGCCTCAGCTCCATTCATTGAATTCATCTTTAATTAGTATACACATATTCTAATTATCTCATCATTCTCATTACTTAATCATTTTCAATATTGACTTTACCAAGTCCTTTAATAAACAATACATATTTATCATTTATCAAAAATCATATTACTTTAGCTTTACTTTGACTAGAATACTTATCTCTTACTAGTTACTTTATATTTATTCTCTTAGCAATTCAATCATTACTCTTATTAGTAAAATCTTACTAATAATTACTTATTACTTAAAAATCATCATCATTAGTTTTACGAGGCAACATAGCTCGTACGATGCACGGGCTTCGTTCATTATAAAGAGTTATTTTGAAGGTAAATCATATACATTGTATTTGAATATCTTTATTAACTTCTGGCTTTGTTATTGGTTTGTGAATAACAACACTTGTTTATGATTAATGCGACAAACATACTGCATACATTCGTATATAACAAACTTCATACATAAAAAATATAGTTACTTAATATAGATAATTCAGATTCAATTGAAGAATTAACATGTGATATAACAATTTAGGATAGTAAATTGGAAAAAATGTAATAGTACAAAATCAAACTTTACCAATTGTTTGCAATTTCAATGTGCGTCGAAATGGTTGGTACACATAACCATCACCAAAAGCTTGATATTTTTCGGTCAAAGTATTTGTGTTCTGAAATTTAAGTGAATACTGCATACTACAAATTATATGCTGAAATAGTATACGAATTAAATTAGTAAATTAAAATATAATAACATTCACTATATTTGTACAACTTGCAAGTGATATTATAATAACATTCACTATATTCTGAAAATTAATTAAATACATTCACTTGTAAGTGACGTCAATCAAATAAGTATGCTAGTAACATCCCGAATGTACGTTTTCAATTCTTACGCTCAATAAATCGAATTATTTTTGCACGTATCTAGTATATGAAGGTGGATTATTTAGGACAAATTCTGCGTATCACTCATTTGTAAGTTTATTTTTGTTTAGTTTTGAGGTCAGATTTTATGTTTAAGTCATATAAATTGAAATATTTGATCAGAAGTAGTAGTTATTATTGTTTGACTATATAAGTCAAATTGTCAGTATGTTTGACTTACTAATAGATTGTTTAAACCTGGAATGCATAATGGATGTTTAGCCACGAATAAAACTTGCCGCAGAGGAGTGTGGCATGGAAATGCGTATTCCAAAAATTTTGAAATTTTAAAAAAGTTAGAAAAACAAACCTGGAATGCAGAATGGATGTTCGGACAAACCTGCTGCAGAAGAATGATGTTATATTTCAATTTATTCAATTCTTTTTTTTTTCACTACCTAAAATTTAATACAATTCAAAAATTAATCAAAATTACAAATACCAGTTTGAAGCTATAGATGAATATGGACCCTATCACAGACATAAATGGTTGCAAGAATAAACCATATGTTGAATAATTGCTCACAATATAGAGTAAAACCGAGAAAATATTATTATAAAGAAACTTGCCAGCATAGTGACCCAATATACTTGTTGTTATTAGTCTAGAATATACCTGCTGCAGAAGATTGAATGGATTTTTTTTTGTGCTCGAAGTACTCAGCGAATTTTTTTGTGCTCGAAGGGCTGAGCGATTTTTTTTGTGATTGTAGTTGCAGGGTTTTTTTTTTTTTTTTTTTTTTTTTTTTGTAAAGCTTAACATTTTGACCTTATACAAATTTAATAGATGGAAGTTTGGGAAGTCTTAATGAGCCCTTTTTATATAATGCAAGTGATTTAAAACTTTCAAGGCTTATGTTCTAATATATGGAAAGTTAATTCAACTGTTTGTGCGAATTTAATACTATATGGTAATATGGAAAGTAAATACATGGATACATGAATTCATTTTTGTGAACCCATTTTCTTGAAACGGTTGGAATGCATGAATTCAAAATTTAATACATGGATGCATTAATTCATTTACGTATTAAATGCATGGTTAATTCGTTTTTGGCTGGAAGGTTTACAAAACGTTTTGGGTTTAACGTAATTAATACAACATCGAAAGTATACATGGATGCATTAATTCATTTACGTATTAAATGCATGATTAATTCATTTTTGGCTGGAAGGTTTACAAAACTTTTTGGGTTTAACGTAATTAATACAATATAGAAAGTTAAAGGCTAAATATTTAAGTTGTAAATACTACAAAACGTTTCAAGAGTTCTAAACATTATAAAACGTTTCAATAATTACAAAACGTTTCATTAAAATAATTAGAAACGTTTCGTTTTTTATTCTAAATATTTAAGTCTACTCTAACTTGTTTTTTGTGTAACCGTTGGAGTAATGACAACCAAATTTATTGCAACTTCAATTTTGGAACTCGTTTTTTATTTATACTAGGCTAATACCCGCGCGATGCGGCAGCTGCAAAGTATATATTTATGGCGATTAAAAGTCCATTGGTTACATATTTTTATAACGAATATAATACATAAGCATGAAAACTATGTATAAAATAGAGGAAAAAGGCAATAATTAGCATTGGCGTTGAAATGTTGTTCGATTACATGTTTTGATATATAATAGGGTACCCGCGCAATGAGGCAGCGGGTACCCCGATACATCTTTTCCGCGACGATGTTGATGGTTTTCGTTTACATGTTATTTTATGACGATTATTATACAAATGACTGATAGTTGGGAATGAAATATGGATAAAGACTATTATACAAATGACGATTATTATACAAATGGCTTAGTCTCCCACAACTTACCTCCTCTGATATAGTAAACACCATCTTCCTTCAATATTTTTTGAAATCTACTCATCAATTTAATGTAAATAGAAGCTTGAATCTTGCCTCCCTACAAAAAATGGATAATACATATGATTTTAATTAATAGTTAATTTAGTAAAAATAATATCTATACCTAATGATCATTTATCGAATATGATTAAGTGTAATACCTCCTCGTCAATTAACAGCATCTCAAGTGATATTATCTCATTTTTATAGTTGAAGTTCGTGTGGGGCCACATTCGTAGAACCCTGACCTTGAGGTGAATTTTGTCCGTGAAACATGAATGTTTCTTATAAAGGGCAATCCGATTGTTGACATGTTAAGAAATCCTTGCATAAAAAGATTACGAAAGTCATACACAATATGAATAAAATTGTATCAAAAGTTTAAGAAATGAACCGATGAATGGATTGAAAACTAACCTTGTTGGTGAATCGAGTGATGGTAAGGTGGTATGTGTTTCGTATCGTGAATGCAAAGGTTAAATGGTTGAGTCATCAATTTATATACATAAAAAACGTATAGATATTATTTTTAATGACAAATAAATTTAAGAAACGTTTTTTAATACTCTTGATACAATCAAAACGTTTAAAGTACAACTATTGTAAGTTAAACTATTAAATGGTCTTACTATAAAAACGAGTCAACCACAATAAAACCGTCATTTACTGAGTAGCGAAAATAACTGTCAGTCAAACCATTAAATGACAAATTAACAATCTAAAAATGTTTATATTAATTCATATTAATTGTCATATTAACACTCCTTTAATTGTTTCCTAAAACGTATAACTCTTACGAATTTACACCTCTAGATATTAATAGTAATTGTAATAAAACGTAATTAACACATTAAATAACAAATAAAAAAAAGTAAGTATCTGAGCAACAAAAATAATTGTAATTCAAACCATAGAATGACAAATTAACACTCTAAAAACGTATATATTAATTCATATTCATTGTCATATTAATACACATTTAACTGTGGACTAAAAACGTATAAATCTGACGGAATGTAAGCATCTCTTCATATTACTTTTAATTGACGTCATATGAACATGAAAAACGTATATATTAAAAACGTATGTATTAACCGTAATAAAACATAATTAACACATTAAATGACAAATCAATTTAAGAAACATTTTTAAAACTTTTGATACAATAAAAACGGTTAAAGTACAACTATTGTAAGTCAAACCATTAAATGGTTCTACAATAAAAACGAGTCAACCAATTAAATATCGACAGTTTTTAACGTAACTAAAGATTTAAAGAGGGAAGATTTTCAAATTTGATTCGGGTTTTTAGGAGCTTAATAAAAACGTAATTATTTGAGCACCCAAAATAACTGTAAGTCAAACCATTAAATGACAAATTAACACTCTAAAAATTTATATATTAATTCATATTGATTGTCATATTAACACTCTTTGAATTGTGGACTAAAAACGTATAACTCGTACGGATTTACATCTCTACATATTAATATTAATTGTAATAAAACATAATTAACACATTAAATGACAATTAATAAAAACGTAATTATTTGAGCAGAAAAACTAATTTTTCGTCAAACCATTAAATGACAAATTAACACTCTAAAAACGTATATATTAATTCATATTCATTGTCATATTAACACTCATTTAATTGTGGACTGAAAACGTATAAATCTGACGGAATGTAAGCATCTCTTCATATTAATATTAATCGTCATATTAAGACTCCTTTAATTATAGACTGAAAGCAGTAATTGACTGTTTTTCTGAAATCTTATATAAATTAGGGATGAAATAAAAGCATTAATTTTTGACGTCATATTAATTTGACAAATAATGAAGAGATACTCCTTTACAACTCAACATTACAAATTAACTGAAATATATTTAATTGGCGTTTTGAAAATCCACACCAATAAAACCAAGTAATTTAAAACGCATGTTCAAATTTAATATATTTCTCTATTTACATGAAGTGATTATGGTTTTTATAAATAAAAGTTAAGAAACGTAAAATTTTAATGTCTATATTGAAATTTGTCCCCACATGAAAGCATAGTGTGTAAGTGTTACGAATTTGTAACCAAAGTTTTGACTTTGACAAGTGGTAAAAGCTTCACCTATGGAGCACTCCCACCCGGGTTCGAGCCTCGTCCAAAGCAGTTTTTTTAATTATTTATGATGGGCCGGTTTAAATATACTTGGGAAACACCTTAGGTATAAAGTGTTACGAAGTTGTAACCAAAGCTATGACTATGACTAGTGGTAAGAGCTCTACCTATGGAGAACTCCCACCCGCGTTCGAGCCTCGTCCAAAGTAGATTTTAATTATTTTTCAGGCAAATTGAACATTGCTAAATATGGCAGGTTTGAATTCAGACCTTCCTTATTTAGAAATGTCTAATTTGCATTATAAATTAGTATAGATATAGATTAATGTATTCAGTAATAAAACTTCATATCATATACTCTCAATTATTATCTTTATTAATACTTCTATTTAATAAAACTCATTAACAATTTATATAATCATGCTTATTTATCAAAATAGTCAATTATACGGTCTATAACTTAATAGCATATTAAACACATTTTCCTTACTTTCTAATCTATATCTTTATGAAAACATTTATAAAGACTCCATAAACATCATTACATTTCAAAATCTTTTTGCTATGTACCCAGTTAAAAAGTCACATGTACCCACCTTAGTCAAGTTTGATCCTCTTATGCTTCTTGAACCAAATCTTTCAACAAATGTCCTAATCATGAAACCACATAAGTTTTAACATCAAACATCACCATTGACTACATATAATACCACTAGTTAACAACTAATATCATTTTCCCCAATTTCTACCAAACCCTAATTTCATATATCTCACTATCATCATAAATCCATGTTATGAACATGTTTTCCTTGTCAAAATATTGTAGATCTAAGTTATATAACTTCAATTTCATCACGCATGACAAACCCTCCAACTAGGGTTTGCATACTTCACCCAAAAACACCGTCTATAACAAATAGGAGTAGAGAATTACCTTTTATCTTCAACAAGGAAGCAAAATCACCATATTTGGAGTGCAAAATCAGCTCCAAACACGCTTTTCCACTCTAAATATGTATAAGCACTTAGTGAGAGAGAGTTGGTATGAAGAATGAACTCAAAATGGCCAAAATCCCGATTTTAACATGTTTCAGACATGTTTCGCGTCGCTAAAGCAGAAATAGCGTCGCTATTCTAGTCCCCGCGCTATTTCGCGACGCGAATTCGCGTCGCTAACTTGGTCGCGATCTTAAATTCATGTACATGTTGGTCGCTATATCGGGTCGCTGTCCGAATTCCGTAGCTGATCGCGTCGCTAACCCAGATAGCGACGCTATCTGACTTTTGTCACCCTCTCGTTTTTATTATAATCCACTTTTTCAATTATGATTCAATAACAACTATACCTTTAAAATCCCACTTGACCCCGATATGCTCAAACGGGTCAAAAATCAATTTTTAAAACCTTAACACCCAAATGGGTCAAAGTCACATCCTTCGACTATACTCCTTCCTTTAATCAATTAACCATTCGCATATACATATAAACGATACATTATGTTCTTATCATTGACTAACCATTCTAAGCGAAAGTCAAAAACCCAATTTTGACCTAAGTGTACAATCCACTAGTTGACCAATCTTGACTTATGAATAAAGTCAAACTTACTCTGCAAAATTCACATACTCTTTACTAGAGAGACGTCACTTCTCAAACTTTTCATTCCCGGTTCCAATATCTATATTTCATTTCTCAATTGTTTCTCTTATCCTCGATTTCAATTTCCACAATCGATTAACAATTCCCATTTAAAGCAATACCAATCTCAATTACTTATTAACTTTCATTCAATCACTTATACCATTTATAATTTCCTTCAAACGTCCTTATACCATACTTGTAATTCTCGATTACCGGCTTTAGAGCCTCCCTCACATCCAATTGTGGCCTAACCACTTACCATACGATTTTCTCCACTCATCAGTTAATCACTATTAACTTTGCTTCCTAAAATCATCCCTTTTCCACCATCTATACACTTGTAGGCACCACCTACACGCAACTATACTTTAAACACAACCCGTGTTTTCAACCCAATTTCTCACTTACCATATAATTATAGCAATAACTTAACCATGTGGTTCTACATACACCAAATATAAACATCATAATCCTGATACATCAAATCATACTTTAACTATCTCATCGAGATGATCAGAAAGCCTCCAGTCCATCACGATCCAAACTGTCACAATGATCAGAAAGCCTCCAATCCAAAGTGACTCATCCAATCTCGTTAACCGGAAAGCCTCCGAACCAACAAAATCCATACAATACCATTCTATCTGTCATACAATTCTGATGGATTTATGTGCACAGTTAGTCAACCTATGATGACACGTCCATGATTACGAAACACTTAAGGGTTACACCGGTGAGTGCATGTAATACGAGTAGTTATTATGCAATGATACTTGGAGAGGAATGATTTATAATAGTCATTATAAATCAGTTAAGTACTAAGTTAAGTTTAACTTATTACTAGATTAGTTTAACTAACTAATTAATACAAGTATTTGTACATTTACTAGTTGAGTAAATATGCAATGTGTTAATTATAGATCCATAATATGATTTAAAGCCATTAAATCCTATAATGTTTGGATAATATTATCGTCTAAATTATATAAAGGTTATTATATAATTAATTATTAAATGTATAAATATAAGTATATATATATTTCGGAATTTATACCGAATTATATATGGGTATATTATACATAGTATTTAATAGTTAAGTGACAATAATAAACTAGTTAAACTATAAGGGTTGGAAATATAAAAGAGAAAGTTTAATTAAGAAACGTTTCTTAATTAAATTAGAAGGACTTAAGTGAAAGATCTTCTATTATAAATAAAAGATCTTACGCTTCACTTTAAGGGCTTAGTGCTTGTTCCCTTCTACCCTACCCACGAAATTTCTCCCACCCTCCCCTTGAATTCGGCCGAAACACCAAGAACACAAGTCTTGTGTTCTTCGTGTTCTTCGTTCGTTCTTCGCGATCTTCGAAGATTGGTCGAGTTATTCAAGGATCGTTGCAAGAACCAGATAGAAGGTTTCTTGTCTTGCTCATCACTGGTGGACTAATCTTAAGCAGTTAAGGTATGAATTGAAAAAACCCTTTTTCCCTTCTTTCCCCTTGGACGAAATCGAACCAAGAACCCTAGGGTTCTTGGTTGGTCGTCGAACACCACAAGGATGTATGTGTGTTCGAGTTTTTCGTACAAGGCTTCTTTCTTGTTAATCTAGTTTAGATTTCCAACATCCCATAATCCTTTAGGGTTTAAGGATTAAGTTTAATTTCAGTTCCGCTTTTAGGGATTAAACTAGTTAGTTGGTCTAACCGGCAAGAACAAGTTCATGTTCTTGTCAGTATGGTTTGAACCAAGCATACTAAGAGGTTGACCCAAGTGGTCAATCAGTTACAATGAAACCCTTCAGTGGTATCAGAGCGTTGGTTTAGAAATCTAAACAAGAATAACAAAGTTTTGTTTGTTTAAATTTCCAAGTTTTTTTTTATTTTTGTTCCTCCTTCTTTTTCTTCCTTGTAGATTTCGAAATTGGGTAAAGAACCCTAGACCAAGAATGTTAAACCGTGTAGTTTAATTGGTCGTAAGGATTCTAAACCCTAGTAATTTCGAGATCTAGAAAGAACCCTAGGACCAAGAACATTAAACTAGTTTAGTTTAATTGGTCAAAAGGCTTCTTTCCCTAACCCTAGTAATTTCGAGATCTAGAAAGAACCCTAGGACCAAGAACATTAAACTAGTTTAGTTTAATTGGTCAAAAGGCTTCTTTCCCTAACCCTAGAAATTTTGAAAATTGGAAGAACCCTAGGATCAAGAATGTCAAATTTTTTGGTCAAAAGGATTCTTTCCTTTTTACTTTGATCTTCAAAATCTAGGACCAAGTATGTTAAACTAAGTTTTAGTTTAATTAGTCAAAAAGGATTCTTTCCTTTTCTCCCAAGATTTCAAAAATCATAAGGATACTTGGACACCAAGTTTGATTAAACTAGTTTAGTTTAATTGGTGGAGAAGTTTCCTAGACTTAAGGAAAATTTCAAAACCCTAGATTCAACCTAGGACCAAGAACATTAAACTAGTTTAGTTTAATTGGTTAATAGGATTAATCAAGAACATAATCTAGAACCTAGAAAATTAAACAAGTTTATGTTAAATAAGGTTTGATTATTGTTTTAATGAGTTTATTAAAACGTTCTTTAAATCTAGAAATCTAGACAAAGTTTTTGTTTAGAAGATTTAAATTAAATAAGTTTAAATAACATTATTAAAGTTATAATTTATCCTAGAATTTAAACAAAGTTTAATAATTGTTTAAATATGATCGATTAGGATTAATCTTTAACTAAAAGAGCATTATTGATCAAGTAAATTAAAACTAGGTTTTAATTGATCAAAAACGAGATAAGGGTTTAATTAATTAAATTTAATTAAGGATAGAAGAGAAGTGTTAATTTTAAAGTCATAAAATTAACAAGATGTATTTATATTATATTATATATATAATTTTCGGATTTTTCAAATTATTTAAAAGTGATTTTAAAAGATAAAATAGTTTGTACCTATTTTAATTAGTCTAAGTTAAAATACAAATGTACAAATTAGGTATAATATTCTTATTAAGAATGCTATAAGTCTTTTTTAAGAAATATATATATATATATATATATATATATATATATATAGGGTCCGGATCCGGTGATGACTCTTTTCCCGGTGAGGACTGCGAGGACTCCAAAACAAACACTAAAAATGATCCAAAACAAATTTTTTTCAAAAAATTTCTTTTTTAAATATCTAAATCGCAGCCTATAAGATCCAAAAAAAAAAAAGTTTTTCAAAAATGATCAAAAAAAAATAAAAATATGGATCATAATAATGATCCACAAAAAAAATATGGATCATTGTTATGATCCGCAAAAAAAAAGTGGATCATAATTTTTTTTTCAAAATTTGTTTTTGACAAATGTAGTAATTATCATGGGGAGTTATATATATTTTTTTCGGAATTTTTTGAATTTGTTTTGAGGTGTCCTCACGAGTCCTCACCGTTTTTGGAGTCCTCACCGGATCCCACTTCTATATATATATACAAGATTAGATGGAACAATTAACTATAAATGTTATTTTGATCATTTAAGGTGTAATATTAAATAACTAGAAATTTGTATTAAGTTATAATTAAACTAGAAATGTACAAAGTTGTAAACAACTAGAAATTGTACAAAGTAAGTTTTTTTTATAATTAGATAATAATACGAAAATTATAAATATTAGATTGTGTAAAGTTATAAGTAATTATAACTAGTTAATTATACAAAGTATTTTGCAAGATTCGTAAAATACTAGATTAATGATCAAGGGTAAAATAACATAGGAAATTTAAGAACCTATATTTAACTAAGTCTAAGTTGAATATAAGAATGGTTCAAACAAACTAAGATTATTATATATAGTTTTTATATAATAAGATTATTAGTGTTCACCAAGTTTAAACTAGTGATTGTGTTCATGCTCAAATTCCATCATGGTTGTTGGAATTAGTGGGAGCTACACAAGAAAGTCACAAAGTTTATAAATGTGTCCCTAGGACATATTTTGGAGAATCTAATAAGTAAATGTTTAATTTTATTATTAAACATAGAAAAACTAGTTATGTTAAATTAGAGTTATGACTTGTGTTCGTAAGTCATAAAGAATTAAAATCTCTATTTTAAAGTTTAACATAGGGTTTGAAGTTTTTCAAGTAAATAAAACAAGTACGTTTTATTAAGATAAGGTTTTTCACAAAACCTAGTAATATCTCTTGTACACCCCGTCTTTAGGTATACAAAGTAAAATTGAACAAAATTTAAAACTTAAAGTTTTAAAAGATATTTAGAAAGGCGTCTTGTGGAATTCTTGAATAACACAAGTCGCACATTTTAAATAAAGATTAAAATTAGAATAAGGTTTAAGTTTAGTTTAGACTTAAACAAACCCAAGAAAATCTTAGATCGAAGTACTATCCACCTAATGGAACACCTCACTTGTTCAACGATATTCATATTGTAAGGATAAAGAACCTTAGATATGGATTCAAATCATTGCGAGTGTTAGGGTGCGTAAGGTTCTGTGATAATCGGGAGTCCCGGTAGAGCATCGCATTGTCTTAGATGGTCTGATGTACTTTGGTGATAATCGGGAGTCGCGGCCCAAAAAGTACTTGAGTAGAATAAAGATACTATACTTTATTGCAACTTAGAAATGTATGATTAAATTCGTACAAGGTTGTAATAAGTTATAAGTCTAAAGATTCTACGACCCGTAGGAATCGTGTCAAGTCTTGATACGATTGATAAGGATGTTACCTACCTGAAATAGCATGTCTCGTCGGGAAGTGCCCAAACCTTGCGGCGAGAATGTGATATATGGATCCTAGGCCTAAAATATAAATTATGGGTTTATAATATATTTTAGAGAATATTTGTTGATGATTACTAATTAAACTGGGTTTGATTTGTAGATGGAAGCAACAACCACAACGACAAATACCAACAATCTCTCACTACGCTTGTTTCTAGAAAAGGACGAATTGACTGGGTAAATATTTCTCAATTGGAAGCGTGATCTTCGGATTATGCTTAGGCATGAGAGAAAAGGAAATGTCCTAGAAAGAGCAATGATAAATGCCCCTGACGCAAATGCTAGAAATGAACCAGTACAAGCATATCACGCTTGTAGAGTGTTCAACTCTTGCAAGATGGTTTAGGGATCATCAGTAAGTGCTCACATCATGAAAATGAAAGAGCACATGGATCATGTTGAATGACTAGGACACCCAGTACCGTTGCAGTTAGCAACAGTAATGATACTCAACTCGTTGTTAGATGACTATAAGTCTTATGTAGTCAACTACAACATGCATAACGTGGAGCAATCCATTGTTGAGCTACATTCCATGCTCAAGACTACTGAGTTGATTTGGGGACCAAGTTTAAGAATGATCTCGCAGTAACCGATGATGGTAGTGATCAGAGAAAGAGGCGCAGTGGAAAGAGAAAGGATAAAACCGATCCCAGCCACGGCGTGCCTAAAGGGTAATGGAGTCAAACAAAAGGTCTAGAAGGTAAAGCCAAGCAACGCAAGGACCGAGAAACGATTTCTTGGTCGTGGCAAGGGTCAAAGGGTAGGAGGCCATGCTTGCTACTCAGTTGACTTGACCAACTTCTAGATACTCCTTTCCTACTTGTAAAAGTTATTACGAGTAACTCAACTTTAGCAATAGTTTATTGCATGAGATGATGAAAAGTGAGATGGACTAACATGAGATAATGATCCCTCAAGCACCACGTTTTAATTCAGTATTTTTCGTATGGATTCAGTAAAACAATTTTCATTTTTAAGTTGTTTTGAACAAAATTACATTTTCTATTTTTATGATAAATTTTGGTATTTTAAGTTTATCGTTGAATCCATGGTTGAATTATATTGTGTGTGCATGTGTGTTGATTATACTAGTCAAGTTTTATGACTAGATTATATAGTCAAGTATTGACTTAATAATGATCTCATTGTTTATATTTGTTTGATTGTTGTGTGAATATCTTAGAAGCTCAAATTACTTAGATGCTAGTAATTAGAAAGTTTTTCTAATGAAAGTATTTAAGAGTTTTCATGGAAAGCATAAAGTTCAAGGTACATTGAACTTATTTAAAACATCTTAAGTAATGGTTACTTATGATAGTAAGTTTTAAAGTATTAGTATTAATATAGTATGATTATATTGGATATAATCAAGATAGACTTTAAAGATTATTATTACAAGTCTTTCATACTCGTGATAAAGGAATTTAATGAAGTCATAATTCCCTAATAGGAATAATTGGATATTCGTATAATCCAAGGAAAATGACTTAGACATTAAATGAACTCTTAAGAGGAACAAACTATATTAAAGAATTTAAGAATTAAAAGGTATTATTGCAAGTCTTTTATACTTGTAATAAATACAACATTTGATCAAGTCATAATTCCCTAATAGGAATAATGGATATTTGAGAAATCCAAGAAATGACTTTGGCATTAAATGAGAATCTTAAAAGATACTAATACACTTAAGAATTAGAAGTATCGTTTCAAGTGTCTTATACTTGTTAGATACAGTAACCAATGAAAGTCATGATTCCCTCAAAAGGAATGTTGAATATTCGCAAATCCAAATGATGACTTTGATAATTGATTAATTCTTAAAGGGTTAAACTATAAGTTTTGACTAGGTCAAAAGTAGTAGTTTAAGTGATGCTTATTTCCATAAAATTTAGTGGGAGCTATGACTAACATATTCATTAGAGGTACTAATGAATATAGTAAGTTAGTTAGGATATTAACAACAAGGTTTTACCATGTCGTTAGCCAAAGAGTTAAGAGAAATGATAAATGATCGTTGATTAGATTATTGCAAGCCTAATAGCGTGGTCACAAGTCTTGTGATTAATTATTGCAAATCTAATAGGATATTCACACTCCAGTGAATAAGTTAATCATTTAAGGAAATTTCTTTAACTAGTAATGATATATCTAAAAATCAAGTAACTAAAAGAGGCTTTAGTTACAAGGAAAATTTTATGAATTCAAGAAACTAAGGAGTTACTTTCCAATCCTCCTACGTTTGCCGAATTGCATAAAAGGGCAAGACTAGAATATGTTCTAGAATGTTGCAAGAACAAAATCTAGCAAAGGCAAAAGAAATAGTATTTTTCAAATACTCGTCTTATGTCTTTAGTTTAATAGAAATGTCTGGTTTAGTGATAAAGTTACAATTAAGGTTGTAAAAGTCATTAAGTAATCAACACGAGCAAAAGGAATAAGTAATGATCCAGTAAAATTCGGTATCTATGTCCACTGAGGAATAATACATGAGTTGGTATCATTGTTATTCAGACTTTGTATGTTTTACAGTATCCATGAATAAAAGTCTCTTTATTAAAAAGATATAAATCCGTAACTACTCGTCTTGGTGGGAACCTTGATGGGACGTTAACGTCATCGCGGTATTTGGTGGTAGATTTGAAGTTCTTCGAAGATAGCTACACAAGTTTTTGTGTAAACCAAATATCGGTGATATTCTGTTGGAGCTCAACGAATATTGGATTGACCACTGTGATAATACTTCGTGGTTGAAAAGTTCAAAAGTATTATTCACTAGGATTGTCCTTAAGCCTGAGGTATCTGGATTGGGATACAATGACTAATGTGCTTTGGTTCGTCTTAGACAATTCTGAAACATGATTGTCATACGAGGCCTTACTGGGTACAGAGGAAGTTGTATTTTGAATCGAAATATAACAAGATAGTAATTGCACCTCCCTTTTAGGAGAGATATTTATGGGTCCCTTGACATGATGATAAACTGAAAATGCACGGTCGTGCTCAACGAACTGATCTGTTCTTTGTCGTTATCACACAGTTTTAAATCAAGAGGTCAAGAAATGATTTCGAGTACAGGAGTTGATAATTTCTACCACGCTCGTATTCGTTATCACAAATATCGTGCTGCAAGGGATGAACCTAACACGTTACCCAAGAAGTAAAGACGAAGTGTTCTTTATTAGGCGATGCTATTAAAAGAGTTTTTTCAAAAACTATACCTGGGTTACAAAGCTGTTTCTATGGGGTTGGTTATCCTGTATTGCCTATCTAGGGGCCGCTGCAGGCTAGTGCCATCAAGCTAAGGTTACGAACTTGCACAAGTGGGAGTCTGATGGATTTATGTGCACAGTTAGTCAACTTATGATGACATGTCCATGCCTACGAAACACTTAAGGGTAACACCGGTGAGTGCATGTAATACGAGTAGTTATTATGCAATGATATTTGGAGAGGAATGATTTATAATAGTCATTATAAATCACTTAAGTATTAAGTTAAGTTTAACTTATTACTAGATTAGTTTAACTAACTAATTAATACAATTATTTGTACATTTACTAGTTGAGTAAATATACAATGTGTTAATTATAGATTATCCATAATATGATTTAAAGCCATTAAATCATATAATGTTTGGATAATATTATTGTCTAAATTATATAAATGTTATTATATAATTAATTATTAAATGTATAAATATAAGTATATATATATTTCGGAATTTATACCGAATTATATATGGTTATATTATACATAGTATTTAATAGTTAAGTAACAATAATAAACTAGTTAAACTATAAGGGTTGGAAATATAAAAGAGAAAGTTTAATTAAGAAACGTTTCTTAATTAAATTAGAAGGACTTAATCTTAGGCTTCACTTTAAGGGCTTAATGCTTGTTCCCTTCTACCCTACCCACGAAATTTCTCCCACCCTCCCCTTGAATTCGGCCGAAACACCAAGAACACAAGTCTTGTGTTCTTCGTGTTCTTCGTTCGTTCTTCGCGTTCTTCGAAGATTGATCAAGTTATTCAAGGATCGTTGCAAGAACCGGCTAGAAGGTTTCTTGTCTTGCTCATCACTGGTGGACTAATCTTAAGCAGTTAATGTATGAATTGTAAAAACCCTTTTTCCATTATTTTCCCTTGGAGGAAATCGAACCAAGAACCCTAGGGTTCTTGGTTGGTCGTCGAACACCACAAGGATGTGTGTGTGTTCGAGTTTTTCGTACAAGGCTTCTTTCTTGTTAATCTAGTTTAGATTTCCAACATCCCATAATCCTTTAGGGTTTAAGGATTAAGTTTAATCTTAGTTCCGCTTTTAGGGATTAAACTAGCTAGTTGGTCTAACCGGCAATAACAAGTTCATGTTCTTATCAGTATGGTTCGAACCAAGCATACTAGGAGGTTGACCCAAGTGGTCAATCAGTTACAATGAAACCCTTCAAATTCATGTATGCATCATTAACGTAGCATCATGCTATCATTTTTCTTTCATAACTAATCACATTCTTTATTTAAATTTACACTTCTTCACATTTCACATAATATTATCATCCTAAAATCACATGCCTTACAAAGGCCACTATTTCCACTCATACACTATACCACACGGTATACACATATTCAGTTCTAGTGCTATCCACTAATCAAATTATTTATCAATCGACATTTACTAAAAATGCTTTCTAAACATTAAAAATTTCCAACCTTTCCATTACCACCGAGGTAACCACTAATACTTTTAATTATCCATACTTTATCGATTCACCCGGTCTTTATGAGTCAACCCATTGACTCCGACCTATAACTGAAACATAAACTATCATACTTCTTCTATAAACTTTCACTAATAACAAATTATTCACCTTTGACATAGCATACGTCAACCCTGACATAAACCTTTGCATTACTCATCCGGATTCCCACCGAACACTAAAATTCCATTTTCAAAATCATCATTTCTATAGCTTTCCATCCACATTTTACAATTCTTACCGAAACTTAGTACTTCATTATACTACTGTCCTTTCCTCGAACACATTTATTATTCTCATTATTTGCCTTCCGATAATTTATGATGGCATAATCCTTTCTACCCTTACACCCTGTGACATACCGGTCGCCAACCCATTCAGATATACACATATAATAAACCGGGGAGATTATCCCCCACACTCATCTTTCACATTTTACGATCCATTATAATTTTATTTTCATACACAATTCATATAAGCACAAAATTGTGCACATATAAGCAAACAAATTCTAATCATATACCAATAATGTCATAAATGAATTACCTGAAGCGGCTCCATAAGCTTGCTTTACCCGATTCCTGTTGCGGGTTGGTGCTGACATGTCGGTCCTTTTCCTCGGGCAAACACTGCTATAGTGTCCAACCTCGTGACAAGTGTAGCATTCCACTTCGTCGAGGTTCCTTACTTTACAATCTTTCGCTCGGTGCCCTACCCGCACACACTTGAAGCATATACCCGTATTTGCTTTGCATTCCCCATGGTGATTCTTTCCGCAACTTTGACAACTTCCAACACTTCCTTTCTTTGACGAACTCGATCCCAATCTCTTTTTCTTTGCTGATCCCAAGCTACTATTGAGCTTCCTCTTTTCCCCTGCTGATGCCGACTCTTGTGCCTTTCGACGAAACACCCTTTCAACACATCGAGCGGTACAAATGGCCTCATCTAACGTGGCTGCTCGCTTGACTTCCAATTCAAACTCTGATGGTAGCCCATTTGCATACCAAACCACTTTTGAACGTTCAGTCGGATAAGGCTTGATTACAAACGGAAGTAATCCCGTAAACTTTTTGGTGTATTCCTCCACCGACATATTACCTTTCTTTATGAACAAGAACTCTTCTTGCAACTCTTCTAGATCCTCTCGGGACAAAACTTTTCCTTCAATCTACTCGTGAACTCCTTCCATGACATCTTGTACAACACTTTCCTACCCAAAGTCTCATACATGGTATCCCACCATGTCAACGCATCATCCTTTAACTATCGGGATGCATAAGTGACCATATCTTTCTTCAAACACTTGCTACTTTCTAGCACTTGCTCAGTTTCCCGAATCCAACGCATCGTGACCTTCGGTTCTGAACTTCCATAATACGCACCGGGGTTGCACGTCATGAATGACTTGTATGTACATCCCTCTCTTTCTTCCGACTCCGAATCATCACCCTCTTCGGTCAATGACTTCTCAGTACGGGTCTTGCTACCCGAAGACTTACTTCCACCACGAGATTTAGAATCATCTCGCCTATCCTCATTCAATCGGTTATCAATGATCCGGTTCATATCCGCATTCACCTCATCCTCATCTGATGAAACAGATTTCTGATCGCTTCCATAGTTACCGGAGTTTGGTTTGCATAAAAACCGAAACCCTCTCCATTATTACCGGGATGAGTCGAGATTCGATTTGAATCCGCCTCATGATCTCGTGGAACTTCTCCACTTCTTGGGTTCACCATTTGCTATACCAATACATTAAACCATTAGAACTCAAACTATTGACTTAAAAGTCAACCATAACCCTATTAGCCCAAAACATTAACTTTCCTCTTAGGGATCAACCCTAATATACTCATACCTTTACGGTCTCAAAAGATCAAATATGGACATCCTATGGAAACATACGGTCCTATTAGCATAGCTTAAGACTAGGAAGGTCAAACCTACCTAATTCACTTAAACTATAGCTCTGATACCAAGTTGTAACACCTCAATTTTTAAAACATCATTCAAATCATATTTTTAAATAAAAATATTACAAAGTCCAATATCCCAAAATACGGTTTAACAAAAACCATTTAAAAGTTTAGCAGAGTTTAAAACCGGTGTTACAAAATAATATCATAACAATGGGATAACGGGATCTACCTACGAGCTCCCGAGCTAATCAACACTAGGCCACTTCTATCGCGACCTTCTAATCATTCGATCCGGAACCTGAGTACATAGCCACAAAAACAAAGTAGTACGTGAGACAAAATAGTCTCGTGAGATACATGGGTTTTTAGACCCATTCTCAACAAAATTATAAACAATATTTATAACATTATAAATACTTATCTTTATCAACTTTATTAACTTGTATATCATCTTCTATTTATTTAATCGTATAAACTAATAAGCTTATTCATCATTTAATCACATATTGTAAGCTATCTCCAAGCTCACACATTTCTTTATCACATTTGCAATGGACCTCTCCGAAACCAACTCTCCCGATATGGGATGTCATAGGTAAACTATCAAGGTAATTGGTAACCCCCATCTTACCAAGATTCATAAGCTCTCCCCGTTTCTGGGTCGTCATGCTCACCCAACACTGGGTGTCGTAAACTTGACATTCTACTCTTTGCGCAGGGAGGTACCACCCCAAGTAGACGTCTCATGCTCCCCCATTTCTGGGCGGTCTTATTCCGGATATCTTATTCATCACATATGAGCCTCAACTCCATTCATTAAATTATCTTTAATTAGAATACACATATTCTAATTATCTCATCATTCTCATTACTTAATCATTTTCAATATTGACTTTACCAAGTCCTTTAATAAACAATACATATTTATCATTTATCAAAAATCATATTACTTTGACTTTACTTTAACTAGAATACTTATCTCTTACTAGTCACTTTATACTTATTCTCTTAGCAATTCAATCATTACTCTTATTAGTAAAATCTTACTTATAATCACTTATTACTTAAAAATCATCATCATTAGTTTTATTAATGTATTATGCAATAAAACTCCATAACATATACTCTCAATTATTATTTTTATTAATACTTCTTATTAATAAAAACTCATTAACAATTTATATAATCATGCTTATTTATCAAAATAGTCAATTATACAGTCTATAACTTAATAGCATATTAAACACATTTTCCTTATCTTTCTAATCTCTATCTTTATGAAAACATTTATAAAGATTCCATAAACATCATTACATTTCAAAATCCGTTTGCTATGTACCCAGTTATAAACTCACATGTACTCACCTTCGTCAAGCTTAATCCTCTATGCTTCTTGAACCAAATCTTCACTTCCCAAGACTTGTAAACTCCAAGTCTTTCAACAAATGTCCTAATCATGAAACCACACAAGGTTTAACACCAAACATCACCATTGACTACATATAATACCACTAGTTAACAACTAGTATCATTTTCCCCAATTTCTACCAAACCGTAATTTCATAAATCTCAATATCATCATAAATCCATGTTATGAACATGTTTTCCTTGTCAAAATGTTGTAGATCTAAATTATATAACTTCAATTTCATCACCCATGACAAACCCTCCAACTAGGGTCTTCATACTTCACCCAAAAACACCATATATAACAAATAGGAGTAGAGATTTACCTTTTATCTTCAACAAGGTAGCAAAATCACCAGATTTGGAGTGCCAAATCAGCTCCAAACACCCTTTTCCACTCAAAATATGTATAAGCACTTAGTGAGAGAGAGTTGGAATGAAGAATGAACTCAAAATGGCCAAAATCCCGATTTTAATATGTTTCAGACATGTTTCGCGTCGCTAAAGCAAAAATAGCGTCGCTATTCTAGTCCCCGCGCTATTTCGCGACGCGAATTCGCGTCGCTAACTTGGTCGCGATCTCAAATTCGCGTACATGTTGGTCGCTATTTCGGGTCGCTGTCCGAATTCCGTAGCTGATCGCGTCACTAACCTAGATAGCGACGCTATCTGACTTTTGTCACCCTTTTCCACACTGTTTCGTCCATAACTTTCTCATACGATGTCCAAATGACACGAAACCAATTCCCACGGTTTTTAAATGATTTATCCTTATTTATCATATTTTTATATAATTATTTAGTACAAAAATTTCGGGTCGTTACAGAAAACTTAAAAAAAAAGAATACTAAAACTATAACCTGGAAAATTAAATGCAAAAACTTAACATAGACAATTTAGAAAAAAAACATACAAATACTTATTAGCAAAAACAAAATCAATGTTATTTTAATATCAAACAAATAATTATTAAAAAAATTACTCAAGAAATATAGTGGATGTCTGGATACATCTTATACTATCGTTGGTGATTACCCTTACACTATCATTCGAGTCTGGGGATCTTTTAGATCCCTACATTTTTTTAAAAATAAAAAGCACCACATTAATTAAAAAATAGAAAATAAAAACCGTAAGCTGTCCAATAATCAAAGGATTATTTATGCAATTTACTTATGTTTATGCTCTGGTTCTCGTTCCCCTCTCCGCGGCATTTTGACCCAAATTAGAAACCTTCACCGCCATTGTTCTTTCCGGCCTCTTATCCACCCAAATCAGGCCACTACCAATGGCGTCACTTCGGCGTACCTCACTGAACACGAAAACCATCACTGGTTTGATAATGACAAAAACCTCATATCCACTCTCATCGACATTATTCGAGGAAATCAAAGCTGGAGTTCATCTTCAACAACACATTCATCTCCAGCAACTTAAAGCCACATCACATCGAAAAGGTACTTCTTAGAACCCTAGATGATCCAAAATTAGTGTAACACCACAATTTTAGAGCCATTTTTTTTAAATATGTATACGGAAGCGATTTAAGAAAACCATAAGTCCTAATTATTACATGCCATAAAATGATTTACATATTAGCTAAATATTTAAAATATTTCAAACGGTGTTACTAAAATAGGCTCGACCCGATTTACAAAATCAGAGTACGGTCAGACTTCCAAAACCCGACTCTAGTCATAGCCCAATCAACAACCTGAAAGGAGTCAACAAATGAGGGATTAGCACAAAGCTAAGTGAATAAAATAATTATCAATTTGCATAACCACAACAAATTAGAAACAAAGAGAAATCAATCTGGAAACCCGTCCAAACTTCCACAAGCAATTGGACGTTATGAGAGTACCGGTGATCTAGCGCATAACCTACAACTGTTGTTGGCTGAACAACAGTTTACCGGTGTCATCCTTACTATTGGCACGGTAGTCCCTCCTGACGGAACACATTCGTAGGAGTCCGAGCACCCCATCCAATAGTAACGAAGCCTAGCCAAACCCACTATAGCTAACCTCTAGAAAATATGTGCACGTACTACCATTAACATCCCACAATTAATGGTACCACTGGAAAATTATAAAAAAACAAGAAAAAATGAATTTTCCCAAAACCAGCCAAGATAGCGTCGCTATCTTCCAGAAGATAGCGTCGCTATCCTCCAGAAGATAGCGTCGCTATCCTCCAAAAAATAGCGTCCGCTATCTCAATCCCAGACGCTATTTCGGGGCTCTGTCCATTTTTCCAGTAAAGCCAACAAGATAGCGCCGCTATCTACAGATTGTGTCGCTATCTTCCCCAGAGCAGCCAAAATCCTGCAATTTCTTAATAAATTCCACCATTCCATATCTTTTGTACATTACACAAGAAAGAAGGCTAAATCCACTCACCTTAGCTTCCCTTGTGAAGAACTCAGTAGTCTTATATCACTGAGTTTCTTTTCCTTTTCCTGTAGCAAAAAGAATACCGAATTAGTTAACCCGAAATCACCAAATTGCATAAATATTGCTATAAGTAAAGACTATTATTTGTGTACAACTAAATGGCAACTTACCACTTGCATTTCAACACATAATAACTAACAATGTCTAGAACTCCATCAAGTCAATTCTAAGTAATTCATCATGCATTTTAATCAACTTACACATTAAGCCCAAATGGGTCAACACGTGTAATTAAGTTATACTTACAATTCTATCAATTCCAAACTGTCAAGTTATCTATTTATCACTAATCTGAGTTATTGACATACTACTTGTATCCATATAAAAGCTTAACCACATTGACCTATTTTAGGTCAATATGCACATATAGACATCCAAACGGGTCAAGACCTGAAACTATCACAATCATACTTCCAATTAATCAAGTAACACATTAATGACGTGATTGATAGTTTCAAGTTTACAAGTCATTCAAGACTAAAGTCAACTTCCAGGTTTGACCAAAGTCAACAATTCATGAATTTAACTAGCTATTCTAGAAAACGGGTCAAAACCCCAAACTATCATTTAAGACATGTTAATATACTTTATAAAAACTCTTATATGATCAACTTATTGAACTACAATTATGCCTAACAATTTCCAAGTTAAAGTCACATATTACCAATTTGACTAGTTCATGCCTTTTACCTAAAAATCATCCAAACACTATCATACAATGATCAATTTATCAATTAACACTTTCATAAACATACTAATGCCATTTTACTTCCAACTAAACATTCAAAGTATAAGTCAAATGTTAAAAATATGCATTTAGTCAAGTTTCATCATATAAGGCCCAAACGGGTCAAAATCGTTTTATTAACTTCCAATGTTTGTAAACACTTAATTATCATTTCATCAAGTATAAAATTACCATATAATAACCAACTTCATGCTAAGTAGTTATACTTTGAAACACCCAAATTAATCAATACAAGTTTGACCCGAAAAAGATGCATTCGACCACCTGTTACTAACTCAGAAATCTGATCATTTTTATAACCATACCAGTCCAGGAAAATATTATATTATTAAAGTAGACCCATAGACCTTCGAAACGACTGGTCACACACCCAAAACGGAGTTACGATTGATTTTATATGATTTTTACAAAATGGTCAAAATCTGCCATTTTTCCTTAGCTACGGGATTTAGACAAAAAACTCATCCAAACTTGTTAATTCATGACAATTTTAACAATTCAAGTTACAATCAAACCTATACAACAATTATCACTTCTAGCATGTTGGTTACATTTTAATTAACAAAATTTAACATAAAAACCTCACTTTCAAGAATTTGGGTAAAACTCACATTATTCCTCAAAATCACCAACAATGGTGATTTCTTACAAACATCATCAATTCAGTTTCTAACAAAATATTAGCATGATATAATCACCAGAAAGCATTTAGAAGCAAAAAGATTCATCAATTTCACATTGTCTTAACAAAAATTCATACAACACAAACCCTAGTTCAACTTTTTCACCAAGAACTAAGAATCCTAGAATAGAGAAGATTACTTACTTAATTTCCTGCACTAATTCGAGATGGGCAGCTAAGATATGAAGGAGTATTAAGCTTGAATACAATATTATCAAGAACACAAGTGGAAATGGGTTTTGGGTGTTTTGGGCGTGAGAAATGAGAGAAAGAAGAGAAAAATCAGCCTTTTGATGCCACCTACAATCACACGTGCACACACACACCACACTTCGCAATTTCATTTAATTACAGTATAAAATACAAGATATTTGGTTTGCAGATAATTAATTTTTACATAACTAACTCCAATTTTAACAACGGAGATATTTTTAGAACCCCGATTTAGAAGTGAACCCAAATATGTAAAAATCATTTTAATATTTAAATATCTCAGTTTTGCTAATTTTTAACCCCATAGTCAAAATACAATTAAATCAAATAAAATTGTACTTCCTCCGATTCAAAATAAGTGACACACTTTCCATTTTGGGGTGATTCAAAATAAGTGACACACTTTGAAAAATTACCTTATTTGGCAAAGAATAGTGAGACTCACACCCACTAACTATCTACTTTAACAAAGTAAAATGACTCATTTACCCTTACTTTTTACTTTTAAACATCATTAACACCACTTTATTCAAAAAGTGTAGGACCCATTCCATAATAACCATCCAATTAATCTAATTTAATCGTCATTATAATCTTTTGTCTCAAAAACTGCAAAACCCAAAGTGTGTCATTTATTTTGAATCGGAGGAAGTATAAAATATAAAATAATAGAATATTACTTACTAAAAGTAATAAAATAGTAGGTCGGGTCTCGGGGTGTTACAATTAGTGTTACAATTAGTTTTATGCTTCTTCAATTCCGTAGGCCTTTACAAAAACTTCAGTAACTCGTAATTTAAAAAAAAAAACTAAAAGAAATTAAAAGGTACTTATTATAACCCAAGATGATCCAAAATTAGTATTACGCAGCTTCTTCAAATTCTTGGCCTTCACAAAAACCCAAAGTGAAGCTATAAATTTGTGTGGTGTATGAGAAAAATCAAACCTTTGTAATTTCCTCCCAGAACAATGCTATTAAGTATTAACAAAATTGTGAGCAATGGATAGTATAGTACACATAAAATCCGAAATAGGTAAATTTTGAAAGATTTAAGTCCCTGATTTTGTAGGGATGGGTTGAAATTCCTGATTTTATGGGGTTGAGTTGAAAGCGTGTAAAAAAATTGCTCATCTACAGCCGTTTCCGAATTTTGTGGCTATCTTCAAAATTGTAAAAAAATAAATAAATAAATAATAAAATAAAATCTTCTATTCATCTACTGGTCATCTACAATATTTGCCTTTGGCAAATGTTAATATAGGTAATGGGTTGAAATTCCTGATCTTATGGGGTTGAGTTGAAACGTGTAAAAAAATTGTTCATCTACAGCCGTTTTCTGATTCTGTGGCTGGTCTTCAAAATTGTAAAAAAATAAATAAAAAATAAAATAAAATATTCTATTCATCTACTGCCTTTGGCAAATGTTAATATAGGTAATATGTGATACACTTTTATTTTAGGTTGTTTCAAAATAAATGATACACTATGAGAAGTTCTCTTATTTGGTAAAAAATAGTGGGACTCACCCTCACTAACTATACTATTTAATATAGTTAAATAACATATTTATCATTAATTCTAATTTTCTTTCTATGGTAACTGGAGTTCTGACTTACTTTACAAGCCGACTAACCTCCGGCGACCACATGCTTTACGGATAGTCAAGAGTCGATGTGGATAAACCTTTGTGGCCTTAAGGGGTTTTTATTTCTCATATGAAGTATCTTTGCACATACGTTTTGTTTTTTTAACATAAAATGACATTTAATATAAAGTTAGTATATTTATTTGAGATTTATGTTATTGAAAATATATTGGAACACATATTTAGTTTTCTTAATATAAAATAATCTTTTGATTGTTGTATGAATATATCAGTAGATAGTATTTTGAATACGATATGAATATACCGGCGGTATCACCCGGGTAAAAATCATCTAGTTCTCAAACAGATGGAATAGTGTGAGTGGGACTAACTAGCAGTCTGTGGTTCCTTCCACTAGAGCTTGGTCTTGAGCTGTAAGTTCATGCAAAACAGAGGTTGAACAATGATTCATATTGATCATCTTCCACAGGTGTTGTATCACCTGAATCCAATTCCTCTTCTTCTCATAACGAATCAACTACAACCAATTGTTGAATGCCAGCTCAGCTTGAGAAGTTGGAATGAGCTCAACTTGAGAACTAGTGGGGAGCCATGTTAGCAGTGGCGGTACCAGACAAATTTTTAAAGGTGGGCAAAATTTTGAAGTGCAAGTCAGGTTTTTTGAGTGAGATTTTATTTAAAGTCAAATCATAAACCAAATCAAATCAGTTTTAGTTTGAAGAAAGTCTAAACCTAAACTAAATTAGTCAAAATCAAAATTTACGTGTTAGTTAATTCGAGCATCATATTTTTAAACCAATAGAACTAGGTGGAAATGAATCAAAAAAGAAAAGAAAATTTTAATAGGAAATAGAGTAAAATAAACGTTAAAACAGGAAAGAAAAAAAGAGATTTAAAAAAAAAATATACATATGGAAGGGATTTAAACTAAACGTTATATGTTTTAAGATACATGAGTTAGTCACTGAGCTAATATATGACGTGTATTAGTTATCGCTTATATATTATGTATATTTGGATGAACCAAGCCAAAAAATGAACCGACCCCTAAAAAATTTATAATAATCGGAAAATTTTTGGGGTGGGCAGATGCCCACCCTGCCCACCCCTTGGTACTGCCCCTGCATGTTAGTGTAATCAATATAAAAAATATAACTAAATACATGATCAGTCTTTTTGTCATGCCCCGTTAAAACTGGTTTTGCGGAAGAACGGGCATGCGAATTATATCGGAAATCACAACAATCATTCTATAGTAAAGCATAGCATTAAAAATAGATTACCAGTTTTTACACGTTTATTTTGTAAACCAACAATAGACTTTGTTTTGCTTATTCGTATTGTTCTTTACTATTGTACCATGTGTGAATTAAATACATACTAAAGTTTGGCACCCTTTTTACGATAGTAAAAAAGTAAATGGTGAACATAATACGGGTGTAAATGAGACGAGACGAGCCCGAGCTCGACTAGGTTCGAGCTCAGCTCTTTTAATGTTAGAGAGCCCGAGCTCAGCTCGTTTAGAACCTTATATGTAATGCGCGAGCTCAGCTCGTTAAGATTTTTATAGACCCAAGCTCGGTTCGATTAGCTCATCTAAGCTTCCAGGAATATATATACATTTTTTTATATAATTATAATATTTAATGTATTACGTAAAGTTCTTTAAAAAAGTGCACTAAACCTAAAATTTTTATAAAAGTTAAGGAGACTTCAAGTCATGAAACAACATTCTAATACACCACCCACGTGGTGTTTGGTCTACTTAGAAATTCTTTCCCTCGTAGGTTTGACCAAACTTCCAACTTCTAGGGGCAACATTCACGGATGTTAAGGTTCGACCATCGCTTGTGCGAACCCGAAAACTGATTGATTGACCAACTAAAACAACATTAGTCACCCATTTTTGACCCCAATTTCTACTCATTGTATTCCACTTAACACCCTCATGTCCCTTTATTTCCATTCCTCTAACATCGCCTGCACCTCCAACATTCCATACTAACAGCATCGTGAAGTAAGGATTCCCGTTTATAGTAAACCTGATTCCACCTTTCTTAGGACACGGGACCCTGTTAAAATAATCATTAGAATCGCTTAAAAATATAAAATGTAGTTAACAATAAATCTAACATTTGGTTAGAAGGAGCAATACTAGGAAATTTTCAAAGGTAGGACAAAAATGTTGGGGTGTAAGTGAGGTGCTTGATTGCGTTTTTTTTCCCATTGTCAAATCGTAAACCAAGTCAAACCAGATTTAATTCAAAGATAGTTTTATTGTACGCGTTCTTAGTTATCTCGAAAATAAAAAATCTGAAATTTAGCAATGTGAAAAATACAATATAAATTTTTATCGTGGTAGATTTCGTATATAAAGTTCGTATTCTCAATATATATTCGTATTCAGTTCAAATAATTTCTTTAACGTGTTCATATATAAATTATGTAAACAAACATGTCAATAGTTAGAATATATGTACATGTAGTTAAATAAATGGTAAATATAACATTTTACACAAAGAAAATAGTGAAAAAAATAGGTCAATGGAAAAGAAAAATAAATTGACAATAGAGAGAGAAATGATAAATGTATAGGTTTTGTAAATTATATGGAAAAAGAAGAAACGAGAAAAAAGGAAATTAAAACAGAAAATATGGAAAAAAATATTACTATTATTTTTGTTAAACCTTGCATAGGGACTCAAACACTAGGTTATATATTTCAACATACTATATATTAACTAGTAAACTAAGATGTAACGTGCATAGCTATTATCATGGTTCTAAAAGGTTTGTTTTGGCTTCCGTCATGGTTCATCAAGGCGTGAGGCTTGACCATGTCATCATGTCATGGTCTAAGGCTTGGGCATAACACTTGTGTATGGTGAAGTCAAACTTGGCTTGCATTTACCCATAATAAATTATGTTTTAAGCGTACTAAAGCAATTGAGGTATACGGCTCAAATATATAAAGTTTATTAATTTTAAGAATCGTTGGATCTGCCGAAGAAGAAGAAAAAAATTGATAAATAATATTATAAATTTATAATTATTTACTTTTTTTATTATTTTGGTTTGTATGATTGTATATATAATCATAATTTATTAATACAATTATCGTCTTACACCACCACCAACACAACGTTTCACATTATTTTGAACCTTGCTATCTACCACATATTATATATTTTTATGTGGCATAAACATATAACATAAAATAAGTCATAAACAATTTATACTAATAAAAAAAAGTTGACCGTCCATGTTTGACTAGTGATCTTTTAGCATCTCATCCTTTGTACCATATACTTTTTATTTTCCCGCTTTCATAAATCTTGTCACAGTTATATATAGCAAAACAATATTTTTGTTAAATCTCATTAGAGAATACTTAGTATTCCCAGGATCAAGTTTTACGTACACAATGCATGCCCGTCTTAATAAAAACTTCATCCCTTTCACAATGTAAGTCATAAATACAAATTATTAAAAATTTGTTTAGTAAAAACCAAACAAAAAGTATCTAAGTACGTACCTTCGGTATTGAACCGGAGTAATGCCAGCTTTGAATTCAGCTACTCGAAGAAATGACGGTTGAGAGAGGTCGAAATGCTCGTTTGGGGGATTACACCAGCCGCCATTATTTCTTGGTTGCTTGAAGTTTGGAGGGCAGTAATTGGTGGCGGTAACAACAATCGGTGGACTGCCACGTTTGCACCATTTGTTGTTGCAACATTTGATTTCGAAACAAGCACCACATGTTTGGCCGTTATTAAACAAAGCTTGGCTCAATGCTGTGTTTTGTACACCATATCCTCTTTGTCTCACGTCCTCGTAACCACATGCTCCACCTTTATAGAGATAGAGTAAGAGTACTCATACTAGATACTAGAGGGTCAATTTTGGAATTATTATATGTGACGGCAAAGGCGGACAAAAAAAAAAAAAACTGAAAGGTATCATTGATTGCACATTTTTTACTAACCTAGATTATAAAAAAATTAATTTTATTTAACAATATTCGGAAAGTTTTGAGGGGTTGCACAGATTACCTTTGTGCTACATGGCATGTCCGCCCCTGTGTGACGATCTGGTTACAAATGAGAGAAATCAATTAAAGTTTTCCTTTTATAGTATGGTTGATACTCCCTTTGTCCCGAATTAAGTGTCCACCATATTATTTTAGTTTGTCATAAATTAAGTGTCTATTTCAAATTACAACCAATCATATGAATTTTAAGTGAGTAAATTGAGATTTTATTGACTTAGTTTGTCCCAAATTAAGCGTCCATTTCAAACTACAACTAATCATATGAATTTTAAGTGAGTAAAATTGAGATTTTATTTATGGATAGTGCAAGAATTGCATTTTCTTAAAACTTTATGTCTTTTATCTAATAACCAATTAATGGGATGGAGGGAGTGCATATTTTCCAATCATTGATATGTGTTCTTGTTTCTGTTAGCTGTTTAATGGGACGATGAAAAGTGGTATTCTATTTGTTCGTAAATAACATCAAACAAAATGTTAATGTCCGAATTGCTCAATTACCATCAATTGTATCCTACATATTTATATGTCGAATTTCATGCATGAAAAAAGCGACATGAACGTACAAATTTGTTATAAAATATGCATAGATGTACCCATCGACTTTGTCCCGTCGCTGCCTCCATAGAAAGTGGCATGTGCATTCTTCCAAGGACCGGGACGAAATGTAGAATGTTTCGGGTTCTTCGGGCCATTTGGGTGCTTGGTACGCAATACTTGATTATTAATTTTTGCATTAGAATATGGTAAAATAACAAGTAGCAAACAACACCAACGAACAACGAGGTTAAACATTTGGGCATCATCAGCAATTGGTTAATGCAAATAAAATTTATGGGTTTTAGTATTGAATCGACACGCCTTCACAATTTACCATTTATTTATTCGTTGTGATTATGTGAACATAAGTAAAACGACGGTTTTTAATCATTGGCTGATATATGTGGTTAAAACAACGGAAATTTTAAACATTTTTTTTTTCTAAATTAAAATTAAGATTCAGTTTATATTGGATTTGAAAATTAAGATTTTTTATTAATATACCAAAATTTGTAGGATTGTATCATATGACAATAACTATAACAAATTTAACAATAAAATAAAAAATAGTATTACTATTCGTATTTTAGTTTCAATATGTAGTGAAACATTCAAGTAGGTCCATATTTTTATAAAGTCACGAGGAATAAATCTTAGTACTTGGATCAATCAACCCCTAAATCACCACCACCACCACCACCAGAATCACATGTGATTCAACACATCAACACCACCATCCATGTGTATTATATCACATGTGATTCAACAAGGCCGACCACCACCACCACCACCATCAACCTCTGCCGGCCACCGTCTCCACCACCGGAAACCTCTCGCCGCCGTCGGCTGCTTGCAATCACATGTGATTGCGCCGGCCGGCGGCGGCGGCCGGTGTCGGCGGACGACGGCCAGAGGCGGGGGCCGGCGGTGGTGGTTGATGTGTTGAATCACATGTGGTTTGATGATGGTGGTGGTTGTATATTAACTCACATGTGATTTAATGATGGTGGTGGTTGATGGATCTTTTGATCCAAGGGCTAAGATTTGTCCCTTGTGACTATATAAAAATCAAGGACCTCCTTGAACGCAACTCTTAATATGTAATATGAAATGTGTAAATGTGTAATTTATTTCTAATGTGTATAAACTAGATATAAAATAAATCACTTAAATACACCTTTTCTAGATTACCACACTCTTAGGCAAGTATGACCTAATCGTGAATAATACAGTTCATGTAAGTACGTTCGGGTGTATTCGTCTCCACAGGGAACAATTAAGCTGATTATGTAAAATAAAACTAATTAACTAATCTGAACATATAATTAAAAGGGTTTTCATTTGTAGAATTTTTTTAATAAATCTAAAATTGATTTTTAAAGTAAACAATTGACTGAAAACTAAGAGAAGTGTTTCAAATATTAAGGAGGATATTCACTAAGAGTTGAATCCGTCTAGGTGTAGGTTTGGATTTGAAGTACCAATTTAATTCATGTTCTAGGAGTGGAAGGGACTAGATTTCTCTGAAAACCTTACAATGATTCTAATATGATCTCTAGGAATTTCTTCTCAAGAAACCTATTTAAAGTCACACTCCTGCTTGTTTTCCTCAACTAGGTTCGGCTTTTCGAGACCTTCTAATCCTAGGAATTGCTTCTCTAAAGATCAGACTTTAAGTTGTACCTAGGTTATCGGTATCTAATCTCGGACCCCTATTTCTAGCGAGTCGCTGACTACGTCAAATGGTATGAAAAGTCAGGGGAATTACTAGATCAATTCAATATTTTCAGTATTTTATCAACCAAGCAATAAACAGATTAAATAATGCGAAAGTAAAGGTTTAACAAAAAGGTTCTTTGTTAAAAACACAAGTATTCAAACAATCATCATAAATCCTAAAAATATCCAAACCTAAAACCTAAACTTCATCTAATCATAGCAAATATAAGATGATTAGCACATAGACATGCTAAAAATCATCAAACAAACGTGAAGAATCATAATCATAAACATAGTAGTAATCAAAGATGATAGAAAGCCAATTTTTGATGCTTGAAATCTTCATCTTGAGTGCTCCTAGGGTATTTTTCGGCTGCCTTTCGAATTAGGTCAAAAGTTGTGAATTCAGATCTGCCATATTGCTTAAATATGGGTCAGATCGCTGAAAATCGCGTCGCTATGTCAAAAATCGCGTCGCTATTGTGAATCCCGCGCTAAATCGCGTCGCTATCTTAAAGATAGCGGCGCTATCTCTTCTTTTTGATGGCAAACATAGACTCGAATTCACGATGTCTTGAAAAATAGCGTTTCTGGATAGCGACCAAGATAGCGTCGCTATCCATAGATAGCGGCGCTATTTCCTGATTTTCTGCAGATTTTCGTTTCTTGTGTTGTTTTAACCCGTTTTTGTCACTTTTTCTTCTATAGCCTGAAAAACACAATGGAGACTAGTTTTGAGTGATTACATCATATTCTAATCAATAAACATACACAAAAAGAGGAATATTGGCATATAAATATATGTATAAATATGCCAATATCAAGATGCCCACACTTGAACTTTGCTTGTTCTCAAGCAAATCATCATAAAAATTAATTCAATCAACTAATAACAATATAACACAATCGACGCTTTATCTCAATTTGATTCTTAGTAGCACAACAATTTTCAGAGCCTCGTCCAATTTAGCAGTTAAAATTTTCACTATATTTTATCCCAAAGTTTGTGTAAGACATTAGCTAACTTTACACAAATCTAATTAATTTTCCAACTATGCTAATTAGACTACTTTTAACTTAGATCCTAATCATTCTTGCATAATCTATAAATACCACCTTTATGAAAATTACCCGACTAATAAGGTTAAATAAAAAGAACTTAGTTTATTTTTTCATTTCATAGCTCATTCACTTTATTTATTCGTTGTTTGCGTGCGTATTTATTTATTTATTTATTTATTTTTCATTACTTTCATACATGCTTTGCATGTTTATCAGTTTTATTTATTTATTCATTAGTTTAGTAGAGAGAACCGCAACTTTCTTTGAGCACCCGCGTAAAAGACTTTCATCCAACATATCCAGATCAGTTGACCTTAGTATGCTAGGTTTGAAGTGAAGGGCTTCACTATCACTGATACTGATTGACCACATGGGTCAACCTCCTAGTCACTTGGTTCGAACCATACTGACCAAGAACATGAACTTGTTCTTGACCGGTTAAAACCAACTAGCTGATTTAATCCCTTGATGCGGAACTGAGATTAAACCTAATCCTTAAACCCTAAAGGATTGGGATCTTGAAAATCTAGATTAGATTAACAAAAAGAACCTTGTACGAAAAACTCGAACACACACATACACTTATGTGTATTCGACGAACTGACCAAGAACCCTAGGGTTCTTGGTTCGACTTTCGGCCAAGAGGGGAGAAGAAGAAAGAGTGTTCCAAAACATACCTTAATCTTGCTTAAGTTAGTCCACTGATGATGAACACGACGAGCGATCTTCTAGTTGATCCTTGTAATGATCTTCGAATCTTCAAGACTTGAAGAATACGAAGAACGAACGAAGAACACGAAGAACACAAGGCTTGTGTACTTGTGTTGGGATTCGGCCGAAACTAGGGGAGAGGGGGAAAGGAATTTTGTGGCTAGTGTAAGGGGTTTTAGGGTTACCCTAAGCCTCTTATTTATACATAAATAAGTTACGCTTAGAGCACTCTAGTTTAATTAAGATCAAATCTTTAATTAAACTTTCCTTTTTACGTTTCCTTTCCTTATAGTTTATTATTCTTTTATTATTGCACTTAACTATTAAATGTCTAGTATTTATACACTAATAATTCGGCACCCATATACACGAATTATATACTTGTATTTATACTTTTAATAATTAATTATATAATAAACTTTATATAATTTATACAATAATATTATCCAACACCATATGATTTAATAGCTTTAAATCATATTATGGATAATCTATAATTAACACATTGTATATTTACTCAACTAGTAAATATACAAATACTTGTATTAATTAGTTAGATAAACTAATCTAGTAATAAGTCAAACTTGACATAATACTTAACTTGATTCATAAATGACTATTATGAATCATTCCTCTTCCAAGTATCATTACATATCTTTACTCGAATAACATGCACTCACCGGTGTGACCCTTAAGTGTTTCGTAGGCATGGATGTATCATCATAGGTTGACTAACTGTGCACATAAATCCTTCAGACTCCCACTTGTGCAAGTTTGTAACCTTTGTCTTAATGATACGAGCTACAGTGGCCTTCTAGATGGGCATGTAAGTAACCAACCCCATAAAAACAGCTTTGTGTAACCCATGTATAGTTTCTTGAAAAACTCTTTAATAGCGTCTCCTAGTAAAGAACACTCTGTCTTTACTTCTTGGGAAACTATGTTAGGTTTATCCCTTGCAGCACGATATTTGTGATAATGAATACGAGCATGGTAGAAATTATCAACTCCTGTATTCAAAATCATTTAATGACTTCTTGATTCTAACTGTTGTGATAAACGACAAAGAACAAATCAGTTCGTTGGGGCATGGCCATGCACTTTCCAGTTATCATCATGTCAAAGGACCCATAAATATCTCTCCTAAAAAGGAGGTGCAATTACCATCTTGTTATATTTCGATTCAAAATATAAATTCCTTTGTACCCAGTAAAGCCTCGTATGACAACCATATTTCAGAATTGTCTAAGACGAACCAAAGCACATTAGTCAATGTATCCCAAACCAAATACCTCATGCTTAAGGACAATCCTAGTGAATAATACTTTTGAACTTTTCAACCACGAAGTATTATCACGGTGGTCAATCCAATATTCGTCGAGCTCCAACAGAATATCACCGATATTTGGCTTACACAAAACTTGTGCAACTATCTTTGAAGAACTTCGAATCTACCACCAAATACCGCGATGACGGTAACGTCCCATCGAGGTTCCCACCAAGACGAGTAGTCACAGATTTATATCTTTTAGAATAAATAGACTTTTATTCATGGATGTTTGTAAAACATACAAATTCTGAATAATAATGATACTAACTCATGTATTATTCCTCACTTGGACATAGATACTGAATTATTACTGGATAATTACTTATTCTTTGCGTTTTGTGTTGATTGCTTCAATAACTCTTAATTGTAACTTTTATCACTAATGACAATTAGTTATTTCTATTAAACTAAAGACATAAGACGAGTATTAAGAATACTATTACTTTTGTCTTTGCTAGATATTGTTCATGCAACATTTAGAACATATCCTAGTCTGGCCTTTTTTTATGATTCGGTAAACGTAGGAGGATTGGAAAATAACCCCTTAGTTTCTTAAATCTATAAAACTTGCCTTGTAACTAAATCTCTTTTAGCTACTTGATTTGTAGATATTCTTACTAGTTAAAGAAATTCCGTTAAATGATTGACTTGTTCACTGGAATGTGAACGTCCTATTAGATATGCAATAATTAATCACAAGACTTGTGATCACGCTATTAGGTTTGCAATAATCTAATTACTGATCATTTATTTCTCTTAACTCTTTGGCTAACGACTTGGTAAAACCTTGTTGTTAATGTCCTAACTAACTTACTATATTCATTAGTACCTCTAGTGAATATGTTAGTCATAGCTCCCACTAAATTTTATGGAAAATACGCATTACTTAAACTATTACTTTTGACCTAGTCAAAACTTATAGTTTAACCTTTTAAGAATTAATCAATTACCAAAGTCATCCATTGGATTTGCGAATATCCAACATTCCTTTTGAGGGAATCGTGACTCTCATTGATTACTGTATCTAACAAGTATAAGATACTTGAAAATGATACTTCCAATTCTTAAGTGTATTAGTATTCTTTTAAGAATCTCATTTAATACCAAAGTCATTTCTTGGATTTCTCAAATATCCATTATTCCTATTAGGGAATTATGACTTGATTAAATATTGCATTTATTACAAGTATAAAAGACTTGCAATAATAGCTTTTAATTCTTAAATACTTTAATATAGTTCGTCCCTTTTAAGAGTTCATTTAATGTCTAAGTCACTTTACTTGGATTATACGAATATCCAATTATTCCTATTAAGGAATTATGACTTCATTAAATTCCTTTATCACAAGTATAAAAGACTTGTAATAATACTCTTTAAAGTCTATCTTGATTATATACAATATAATCATACTATATTAATACTAACACTTTGAAACTTACTATCACAAGTAACCATTACTTAAGATGTTTCAACTAGATTCAATGATTTTTGAACCTTATGCTTTTCATAAAATCTCTTAAATACTTTAGAAGGAAAAACTTCTAATTTCTAGTATCTAAGTATTGAGCTTCTAAAACATTATTTATTATAACAATCAAACAAATATAAAACATGAAATATAAAGTAATTCAAAACTTGACTTACAATCTAGTCATAAAACTTGACTAGTGTAATTATCACACATGCACGCACAATATAATTCAACCATGGATTCTTTATTAAAACCAAAGAAAAAACTTGTTTTAACATAATAAAAAAATTATCTAGCAAAAAATGAAATTGTTTTTACTGAATCCATAAAGATACTGAATTATAATATCTTGGTGCTTGCATGTGGAATCACCATCTCATGCTGGTCATCATCACTTTCCATCTCCTCCTGCAATAAACGATTGCAAGAGTTAGAAAACTCGTAATGTACTTTACAAGTATCTAAAAGTGATTCAGAAGTGTGGTCGTGTTACTTGAGGAACTTGCGATTCCTCCACCACTGGCACCCTTTGGACAATTTCTTTTCCAATGCCCGACCTCTCCACAGTCAAAACACCGACCCTCGGCTTTTGCCCTGCTTGGATTTAACTTCTTGCCCATTTGTTTGACATTGTTACCTTTTGGCACTCCTTGGTTAGGATTGGTTTTACCCTTTCCTTTACCATTATTCCTCTTTCTCTTTTTGTTGCCATGATCAGTTATCTTGAGATCATCTTTAGGCTTGATTCCCAAACTCAACTCAGTATCCTTGAGCATGGAATGTAGCTCAGCAATGGATTTCTCCATACAATGCTATTGTAGTTGACTATAAAAGGCTCATAGTCATCTGACAACGAGTTGAGTATCGTGTCTGTTGCTAACTGCAACGGTACTGGGTGTCCTAATCTTTCAAGAAGATCAATGTGCACCTTCATTCTCATGAAGTGGGCACTCACTGATGTTCCCTTACCCATCTTGCAAGAATTGAACGCCCTACAAGCGTAATATGCTTGTCCTAGTTCATTTCTAGCATTTTCAGTAGGGACATCCGACAATGTTCTTTCTAGGTCATTTCGTTTTCTCTCATTCTTGAGCATGATTCGAAAAGCATGCTCCCAATTGAGAAAATTTGACCCAGTCAATTGGTCCTTTCCTAGAAATGAACGTTTTAAGAGATTGTTGGTTTTTGTCGTGTTTGTTGCTGCCATCTACAAATCAAACCCAGTTTAATTAGTAATCATCAATAAACATTCTCTAAAATATATTATAAACCCATAATTAATATTTTAGGCCTAGGATCCATATTTCACATTCTCGCTGCAAGGTTTGGGCACTTCCCGATGAGACATGCTATTTCTGGTAGGTAACAACCTTACCGATCGTATCAAGACTTGACACGATTCCTAGGGGTCGTAGAATCTTTAGACTTGTAACTTATTACAACTTTGTACAATCTAATCGTACATTTCTAAGTTAGTAATGAAGTCTAGATGTTTATTCTAGTCAAGTACTTTTTGGGCCGGGACTCCCGATTATCACCAAAGTAGATCATACCATCTAAGACAGGGCGATGTTCTGCGTCGGGACTCCCGATTATCACAGAACCTTACGCACCCTAACACTCGCAATGATTTGAATCCATATCTAAGGTTCTTTATCCTTACAATATGAATATCGTTGAACAAGTGAGGTGTTCCATTAGGTGGATAGTACTTAGATCTAAGATTTTCTTGGGTTTGTTTAAGTCTTGAGCTAAACTTAAACCTTATTCCAATCTTAATCCTTGTTTAAAATGTGTGACTTGTGAATTCAAGAATTCTACAAGACACCTTTTTAAAACTTAAGAACTTTTCTTAAAACTTGTAGTTTCAAGAATTTGCGCGTTTTATATGTATACCTAAAACGAGGTGTACAAGACGTATCATTAGGTTTTGTGGAAAACCTTATCTAGAATAAAACTTACTTGCTTTATATTTCTTGAAAAACTTAAAACTTATGTTAAACTTTTAATCCTTTTACGATTCATAGACTTGAATCATAAATCTAGTTTAACACACTTAGTTTTTCATATGTTTAATAATGAAATCAAACATTTGTTTTGACTTACTAGATTTCACCAAAACTTATGTCTTGACGATATATCTATAAACTTTGTGATTTTCTTGTGTAGCTCCCACTAGCTCCAACAATCATGATGGAACTTAAGCTAACACAATCACCGGTTTATACTTGGTGAAACTAATAAACTTATTATATAAGGACTATATATAATAAATCTTAGTTTGTTTAAACCTTTCTTACATTTAACTTGGACTAGTTAAATATAGGTTCTTGTTATTTAACTTTGATCATTAATCTAGTATCTTACATGACTTGTAACATACTTATATTATACTTGTATAATTATCTAGTTATAATAACTTATAACTTTATACACCTTATAATATTAATATACAACTTTGTATATTTCTAGTTCATCATATAATCTCAACTTGTACCATTTCTAGTTATAATGGAATCATAACTTTGTACTTTCTAGTTTTAATTATATAATTAACTTATACAATTACTAGTTATATTATTATCCTTAAAGATCAAAATAACATTATCTTTTAATGTTCCATTTAATCTTGTATTTAATATATATACATATATATTTACTTTTAAAATAAACTTGTAATCATTCTAATAAGAATATTACATCTAATTTATATGTATTTTAACTTGAACTAATTAAAATACGTATAAACTACTTTATTTATTAAAATTCATTTTATCTTTTTAAATATTTTAAAAAGAAATATAATACATAAATAAATAAATACATCTTGTTAATTTCTTGAACTAGAAATCAACACTTCTTTTAATTCTCATTAAATGGTCTAACCCTAATCTTGTTTTTGATCAACAAAAACTAGGGTTTTGACTTTCTTGATCAAAGACATTATTTAATTAAAAGATTAATTTCTAATCAATCCTATTTAAACAATAAACTTTATTTAAATTCTAAGATATATTATAATCCTAATAAATTTATTTAGACCTTTTAATTTAAACCTTATAGACAATAACTTTGTCTAGATTTCTAGGTTTAAAGAACTAGTCTTTAATAAATCTACTAAAGTAATAATTAAACCTATTAAACATAAACTTGTTTAATTATCTAGGTTTTAGATTATTACCTAATTAATCCTTTAAATCATTAAACTTAAACTAGTTTAGTGTTCTAGGGTTCTAGATTACATCTAGGGTTTTTCGGGAAAAATCCTTAAAGTCTAGGAAACTTTTACACCAATTAAACTAGGCTAGTTTAACAAACTTGGTGTCCAAGCAACCTCCTTGATCACAAAATCTTTGAGAAAAGGAAAGAATCCTTTTTTTGATCAATTAAACCAAATCTTGGTTTAACATACTTGATCCTAGATTTGGAAGATCATACAATTAAGGAAAGAATCCTCTTGATCAAGATTTTTGACAATCTTGATCCTAGGGTTCTAGATTTCCGAAAAATAGCTAGGGTTAGGGAAAAGAAGCCTTTTGATCAATTAAACAAATCTTGTTTAATGTTCTTGATACTAGGGTTCTTTTGCCTTACACGAATTTTCTAGGGTTTTTCTAGAATCCTTTTGACCAATTAAACTTAACAAGTTTAACATGCTTGGTCCTAGGGTTCTAACCCTAATTCGTAAATTAAGAAGAGGAAGAAGAAGTTGGAACAAAAAAAAAACTTAATAAAAAATTAAACAAACAAACTTTGTTAATCTAGTTTAGATCTCTAAACCAACGCTCTGATACCACTGAAGGGTTTCACTATCACTGATACTGATTGACCACATGGGTCAACCTCCTAGTCACTTGGTTCGAACCATACTGACCAAGAACATGAACTTGTTCTTGACCGGTTAAAACCAACTAGCTGATTTAATCCGTTGATGCGGAACTGAGATTAAACCTAATCCTTAAACCCTAAAGGATTGGGATCTTGAAAATCTAGATTAGATTAACAAAAAGAACCTTGTACGAAAAACTCGAACACACACATACACTTATGTGTATTCGACGAACTGACCAAGAACCCTAGGGTTCTTGGTTCGACTTTCGGCCAAGAGGGGAGAAGAAGAAAGAGTGTTCCAAAGCATACCTTAATCTTGCTTAAGTTAGTCCACTGATGATGAACACGACGAGGGATCTTCTAGTTGATCCTTGTAATGATCTTCGAATCTTCAAGACTTGAAGAATACGAAGAACGAACGAAGAACATGAAGACCACAAGGCTTGTGTTCTTGTGTTGGGATTCGGCCGAAACTAGGGGAGAGGGGGAAAGGAATTTCGTGGCTAGTGTAAGGGGTTTTAGGGTTACCCTAAGCCTCTTATTTATAGATAAATAAGTTACGCTTAGAGCCCTCTAGTTTAATTAAGATCAAATCTTTAATTAAACTTTCCTTTTTACGTTTCCTTTCCTTATAGTTTATTATTCTTTTATTATTGCACTTAACTATTAAATGTCTAGTATTTATACACTAATAATTCGGCACCCATATACACGAATTATATACTTGTATTTATACTTTTAATAATTAATTATATAATAAACTTTATATAATTTATACAATAATATTATCCAACACCATATGATTTAATATCTTTAAATCATATTATGGATAATCTATAATTAACACATTGTATATTTACTCAACTAGTAAATATACAAATACTTGTATTAATTAGTTAGATAAACTAATCTAGTAATAAGTCAAACTTGACATAATACTTAACTTGATTCATAAATGAATATTATGAATCATTCCTCTTCCAAGTATCATTACATATCTTTAATCGAATAACATGCACTCACCGGTGTGACCCTTAAGTGTTTCGTAGGCATGTATGTATCATCATAGGTTGACTAACTGTGCACATAAATCCTTCATGAAGGACCCCGCGAGCTTACTTGTCGGGAACCCAAGGCCGGTTAATTGTTCTCCCTAAGTATTTAATTAGGTATTTATTCAAGAATCGATTCGAACCTCAGCTTACATTGTGAACCCTGATGTGGTAAAACCAGTTATAAAATTATAACCTAAATACGTCCCTTCCTAGATTACCACACTATTAGGCAAGTATGACCTAATCGTGAGCAATATAGTTCAGGTAAGTAAATTCGGGTATATTCGTCTCCACAGGGAACAATTAAGCTGATTATGTAATATAAAACTAATTAATTAAACTGAACAAATAATAAAAAGGGGTTTTTCATTTGGAATACTTTTATTTGCAAACTGAATAATAAAACTGAAAGTGGTTGTTAAAAGTAAACAATCAACTAAAGCGAAGAAGAAGTCTTTCAATAATAAGGAGGATATTCACTATGAGTCGATTCCGTCTAGGTTTAGGTTTGGTTTTGAAGTACCGATTTAATTCATGTTCTAGGAGTTTAAGGGACTAGATTTCTCTCAAAACCTTACAATGAGTCTAATATAATCTCTAGGAATTTCTTCTCAAGAAACATGTTTAAATTCACACTCCTGCTTGTTATTTCTAACCAGGCCCGGCTTTCCGAGACCTTCTAATCCTAGGAATTTCTTCTCTGAACATCAGACTTTAAGTTGCACCTAAGTTATTGGTATCACATCTCGGACCCCTATTTCTAGTGAGTCGCTGACTAGGTCAATCAGTATGAAAAAGTCAAGGGTATTACTAGATCAATTAAATGTTGTCAATATTCTATCAATCAAGCAATAAATAGATTTAATAATGCAAATGTAAAGGTTTAACGAAAAGGTTCTTTATTAAAAACACAAGTGTTCACACAATCACCATAAAATCCTAAGAATATCCAAACCTAAAACCTAAACTTCATCTAATCATAGCGAATATAAGATGATTAGCACATAGACATGCTAAAAATCATCAAACAATCGTGAAGAAACATAAACATAAACATAATAGTAATCAAAAGTGATAAAAAACCAATGTTTGATGCTTGAAATCTTGATCTTGAGTGCTCCTAGGGTATTTTTCGGCTGCCAATTCGTCTTTAGGTCAAAAGTCTTTTTTCAAATCTGCAATTCTCGCTTAAATATACATCAGGTCGCTAAAAATCGCGTCGCTATTAAAGAAATCGCGTCGCGAATGTGAATCCTGCGATAAATCGCATCGCTATCTTCTAGACAGCGGCGCTATCTCTTCTTTTCTTCGGCAAACAGAGACTCGAAATCGCGTTTTGAAGGAAAATAGCGTGATAGATAGCGTCCATAGATAGCGGCGCTATCCGTAGATAGCGGCGCTATCTTTCCAATTTCTGCAGATTTTGATTTCTTTTGTCATTTTGGCTCGTTTTTTATACTTTTTCTTCTATAGCCTGAAAAATACAATGGGAACTATATTTGAGTGATAACATCATGTTCTAATCGATAAACACATACAAAAATAGGTATATTCGCATATAAATATATGTATAAATATGCCAATATCAAGATGCCCACACTTGAACTTTGCTTGTCCTCAAGCAAATCATCATTAAAATAATCCAATCAGGTATAAACAATTATAAAGCAATCGACATTTCATCTCAATTTATCTATATAAACACCACAATTTTCAGATCCTAGTCCATTTAGTAGTTAAAATTTTACATTATATTTTATGCCCAAGTTTGTGTAAAAACATCAGTTAACTTTTCACTAGTCTAATCAAATCCTTAACTATGCTAATTAGACTACTTTTTAACTTAGGTCCTAATTCATCCTTGCCTAACCTATAAATACCATTTTTATGAAAATCACCCGACTAGTAAGGTTAAAAGAAGAAAAATTAGTTTATTTATTCATTTTATAACTTATTTGCTTTATTTATTCATGCTTTGCATGTTTATTTATTTTATTTATTTGTCTTTATACATGCTTTGCATGTTTATTAACTTATTTATTTATTTGTTTGGAAGAGAGAACCACAACTTTCATTGAGAACCCGCGTAAAAGACTTCCAGCCGACATATCCAGATCAGTTGACCTTAGTATGCCAGGTTTAAAGGAACCCGCGAGCTTACTTGTCGGGAACCCAAGGTCGGCTAATTGTTCCCCCTAAGTATTTAATTAGGTATTTATTCAAGAATGGATTCGAACCTCAGCTTACATTGTGAACCCGCGTAAAAGACTTTCTGCCAACATATCCAGATCAGTTGACCTTAGTATGCCAAGTTTGAAGGACCCCTCGGGCGTACTTGTCGGGAACACAAGGCCGGTTGAATATTCTCACCGATTCTCAAAATTTTCATGTATATTATTTAGCAATTTATTTACGTAAACTAAAAGTCCTTAATCTAATCTAATGTCATCAGGAGTTAGCTTTGCTAAACTTAATTTTCTAAAAGATAATACTTATAGATTTACAAGAATTTCAAATTTTCCAAGTTAGAAAGTGATTTAATTAACGAGTTAAAGAGATAATTAGATCGGAAAAAAGCCACAAAAGTTGACACATAAAAGCTAAGAAAAATTTTAACTTTTAAAGTGAACTTTATTGTCTAAAAATTGTTTTCTAAGGTTGAGATGTGTCTAAAATTTTTTTTTCTGATTGAATTGGTTTGTTCGTTTTTTTTTTGAGATGATTTACTATGAAAACTACCAAGTGGTGGATACCATACCCCATGCCCACACTTAAAGCATTGCATTGCCCTCAATGCAATAAAAATAATAAAGAATTAAAAACTAAAAAGAAAAAGGCAAAAGGGAACGGTACTCCCTGAAGGTATTTTGATTTTTTGTGTGTTCCAAGAGTTGTTATCATCCAAATGCACGATCCATTTTCGAGCATTTCCATCCAGTTCCTTAGCTCACCATATTCTATTAAATTATAACTAGAACAAACTAAAATAAAAACTGGTAAAATAGTTCACACAACCAAATAAAAAATTTAGAAAGGAAAATTGTAGCTAAAAAGAGAAAAGAAAAAAATAGTAATGTAAAGTACAACCCAATCGAATAATCAGTTTTTAACCCAAACAGAGCAATCAATGATCACGGCCATCCCGAGGCGATGTCGGGTCATATTGCTGGAACCATTCGTCATAACTGGGGTAGTTCGGTGGAGCAGGCAGGTTTGGGCCCCAATAAGGTAATGGTTGTTGGGCCTCAAGTGGTGGTGCGGGGGCTTGCCAGTATGGGAGAGTGTGAACCCTTTCTCCATATGGTGCCTCATCCCGCTGAAATCTATTCTCAAGCCTGCCATATCTACCTGCAAAGCATGAATATCATTATATAAATTTTGGTACGGGTCAAACGTAGAAGGACCCGCTCCGGAGCCAGATGCTCCCGGATGTCCATGATCATGCTCCATAGGTGGCGGTTGATCCCCCGGGTGCATCTTCGCGTCTGCCTGTACTGGTGGTTGTGCTGGTTGCCTTTGTCTGACCCGTATAGGATTTCCGGTGGACGGGTTATCCTCCCATACGTATCGCCCGTCTTCTACACCCGGCGTTGCATTTCTGATTACACCCATACCCGACATCTGATTATAGTCCAGGAATCCCATTTCTTGGTTCGTCATGCTTAACCTCACCCGTGGTGTTAGAGTAACTGCTGCTTTGGCCAGGCGTGTGATATATTGGCCTCCCGTGAAGCCACTTTTCTCTTTATGCCCTTGTGCCGGACCATTAAAAAATGCAGCAATAATAAGTGGTATGTTGGTAAGGCGGTCCCTGTGGACTAACTGGTGTAATAGCCATAAACTGTACATGTTCATCTTTTCGGTACCCTCCTTTCTTTGCCGAATAGTGTTTGTGATCATCCGGTATAAATATCGATGTTCACTATTCCGGATCTCGTTACTTTTAGAGCTCCTTGGGTTCGAAGCTCCCGTACCCAGTTCGGTCCAAATGTGTTCAACATTTCGGGCTTCTTGGTATTCACCCCAATTGAGATACGGGATGAAGTGAGTGCTGTTTGCTTGAGCTGCCGTGTATAGCCCCAGGTTGATCGCAAATTGGGCTAGAGAGCAATTAACCCACCTATTTGCTATTCGGTAGTGGATGGAATCGGCGGTGGGTTCATTGTGAGCCTTGACTGCTTCCAAGCGGTATGTGGTGAAGAATTCTAGCACCAACTCGGAGTATATCGGCTCTCTCAGTGTTAGGGAAACTTCCCATGCATTACATGTGAATAGCAATTGCCCCCCGCCGCCATAAAATTCACGAACCAAGTAGGCCCGTATGTCTTCCTCTTTTCCCAATGTCGCGAGTTGATCCCATTTGGGTGTTCGGCCCACATGCACCTTTTTGTGCATTATTTTATTCCGTTTCTCTTCATAGAAAGTTCTTGTGGCCTCATTTCGGATCGTTGAGAATTCTTCAAATACATGGTGGACTTCATTTAGGAGGGTAAGCGGGAAACCGTCCCTATGCATCGGTACTTCCATTTCACCCTCTGATTCATCCTCCGAGGCGGATGATGAAGAGGGAGTTGGGGAAGGAGGTGGTGGAGGTGCCCGTTATGATGAGGCTCTCGCTGAGGTTCTTGTTCACTGTCAATCACAAAAATAAAAGAGTAATCATTAGAAGTGTTATATAAAAAAAATATCTCAAAATAAATAAGGAATTTGGTAAAAATTTTCAATTAAAATCCCAATTTCCCGTACCCACCCCTAGTTGTTAAACTAAGTGTGACAGTATGTAAAAGTTTACCAATTTTCCTTACCCACACTTAGTTGTTAAACTAAGTGTGACATTATTTAACACTTAATATGATTGTTTTACCCATTAAAGTCTAAATGTATAAACACGTGTGATATATTTGTCAAAAATTTGAACCCAATTTAGCAAAAAGTTTAACCACAATGTGCAATTTTAACAAGTATTTCTAATATTTAAACAAAATTGAACTCAATAACACAATGTAGATAATCTAACAAGCAAAACATAAGCTAAATTCGGATTTTTGACAAGAACAAACCCTAGTTCATAAATTTTTTACCCTAAAAAGCAAAATCAAGCCTAAAAATTCGAAATTTTGTACTAAGGTTTAGTAATCGTTCGACTAACTAACAATCTATGGCTTGAATCTACTACTAATCAAGGAAAAACGGAAGAAAATATCAAAACCCCCAATTTTTCGGACCCTAGGTGAAAAACCCACAAAAATCTAAGAGGTATACCCTAAAACATGGATTTTATGAAGAAAGGAGGGGTAAACGAACCTTAGTAGCCATGGAATCGAAGAATTAAAGAAGAATTCAGAAGATTTGGGGTGATTTTGGGTGCTGGTGACCGAAATCGCGCTAGGGTTTGGAGAGTATTTGCTGCGATCTGCGAACAGGGAAGAACACGATCTCTTTATACCCAGAAGAGATCGCGCCGCTATCCCAGATAGCGGCGCTATTTTTAGCGGACCCGGGATTTTGAGATAACCGGGTCGGGTAAAATGGCGGGGCTAGACAGAAGATCGCGTCGCTATCTTGGAGATAGCGCCGCTATTTCTAACGCGATTGGAAACGCTATTTCGGGGGCCAACGCTATTTCGGGTCGCTGTTTGGTATTCGATTTGGGAGATAGCGCCGCTATTTAGGATAGCGACGCTATCTTTGAAATTTTCATATTTTTTTCTTTTTTTTCTTTTTTTTACGGAGAATGGAAATGGAAAAACAACTAAACACGTGTTGCCTCCCGAGAAGCGCTTCATGGATTTACGAGTCTAGAGCTTGACTCGGTGTTGCTCTTTTACTTCTTTTCGCCCATCATGGCGAAATGCACCTCCTCCGTCTCAGTCACGCCTTCATTCTCATCTTCATGGTAAAGCTTTAAGCGATGCCCGTTAACAATGAAATGACTGTTTTTGGTTACGAGGTCTACGTATCCCGATGGGTGTTGTTTTAAAATAGTATAGGGACCCACCCATTTGGATTTAAGTTTTCCTGGTGAAAACTTATATCGGGATTGATAGATTAGGACCTTGTCACCCGGTTGGAAACATTTATGAGTTTTCAGTTTCTTATCCTGCAAATACTTGCTTCTCTCTTTGTAGATTCGCGAATTTTCATATGCTTCAAATCGGTGCTCATCGAGAAGATTGAGTTGATGATTACGTTCGGTCCCGGCGGGAACGATGCTCATGTCACATTCTTTGATAGCCCAATAGGCTTTGTGTTCGATCTCGAATGGAAGGTGACATGCTTTCCCGTAAATCATCCGATAAGGAGTATGGCCGATGGGAGTCTTGTATGCGGTACGGAATGCCCAAAGAGCATCCTCAAGTCATTGAGACCACAACTTGGGATTTTTCTCAATGGTTTTCTCTAAAATTCTTTTTAACGCTCGATTAGTGTTCTCGACTTGACCACTAGTTTGGGGATGATATGCGGTCGAGAAACGATGGTGGACACCGTATCGTTGGAGAGTTTTCTCCATGAGATGGTTGGCAAAGTGCGTGCCACGATCACTAATCAGCGCCCTCGGACACCCGAACCGGCAGAAAAGAGATTTAAGAAAGTTGATCACGACTCGGGCATCATTCGTTGGAAGAGCTTTTGCCTCGGCCCATTTGGAGACGTAATCAACCGCAACAATGATGTATTTGTTACCTTGGGATCTCGGAAACGGACCCATGAAGCCTATGCCCCAAATGTCGAAGACCTCACAAACTTGGATTCCATGCTGTGGCATTTCATCCCGTTTGGATATACTTCCGATTCGTTGGCAAGCATCACAAGTTTTGACCAATTCTTGTGCGTCTTTGAATATTGTTGGCCAATAGAAGCCCGCATCAAGAACTTTCCGAGCGGTGTAGTTCGGACCGAAATGTCCACCGGTGGGGCCGTTGTGACATTTGTTGAGAATGTCATGGGCTTCATCACCGGAAACACACCTCCTATGCATCAAATCGGGACCGACCCGGAAAGGATGTGGAGCATCCCAATGGTAATGCTTTAGATCTGAAAAGAATTTCCCCTTTTGTTGATGGGTCATTCCTTTTACAAGAACACCCGCCACTAAATAATTTGCAAGATCAGCGAACCACAGATCGTTGGTGTCTTGTAAAGCATTGACCGCTTGGATGAATTCAACGGGGAAAGTATCATGAACCCCTTCTTCATTGCACTCCTCAAGGTGAGGGTTCTCTAATCGGGATAGATGATCCGCCGCAAGATTTTCCGCACCCTTTTATCTTTTATCTCAATGTCGAATTCTTGTAGGAGAAGAATCCAACGAATTAGACGCGGTTTTGCATCTTGCTTGGCGAAAGGATATTTCAATGCTGAGTGATCCGTATAGACAATTGTTTTAGATAAAACAAGGTACGGGCGAAATTTGTCAAAGGCGAATACCACCGCAAGGAGTTCTTTTTCAGTTGTGGTGTAATTCGCCTGAGCACCGGTGAATGTTCGGCTCGCGTAATAAATAGGTTGGAAATGATTGTTTATACGCTGACCCAAAACTGCACCGAGTGCGAAATCACTAGCATCGCACATGAGTTCGAATGGTAACTCCCAATTGGGAGATACCATGATAGGAGCTTCTGTGAGTCAATTCTTGAGAAGATCGAAGGCTTCCACACATTCGGGAGTGAACACGAAAGGTGTATCCTTCTCGAGAAGGTGAGTCATGGGTCGGGTTATCTTGGTAAAATCCTTGATGAACCGACGATAAAACCCCGCATGACCTAATAAACTTCTCACAGATTTAACATTTGAAGGGGGAGGTAGTTTAGCAATGACATCGATTTTTGATTTATCGACCTCAATCCCCTTCGCAGAAATTTTGTGACCTAACACGATGCCTTCGCGCACCATGAAATGACACTTTTCCCAATTAAGTACGAGATTTGATTCCTCGCACCTAATGAGGACTCGCTCTAAGCTAGAAAGAGATGATTCGAAGGAGTCTCCGAATACTGAGAAATCGTCCATGAAGACTTCCATACAGTCCTCGATCATGTCTTGGAAAATCGCAGTCATGCATCGCTGAAATGTTGCAGGAGCATTGCACAACCCGAATGGCATCCTTCGATATGAAAATGTACCAAAAGGGCACGTGAAGGTGGTCTTTTCCTGATCTTGGGGGTCGATCGGGATCTGAAAGTATCCGGAGAAATCGTCCAAGAAACAATAGAAGTTGTTCCCGGCCAATCTCTCCAACATTTGATCAATGAAAGGTAAAGGAAAGTGATCCTTTCGGGTGGCCTCGTTGAGTTTGCGGTAGTCGATGCAGACTCGCCATCTCGTGACAGTCCGAGTGGGAACGAGTTCGATCTTATCATTAAGTACAACTGTCATCTCCCCTTTTTTTGGAACCACTTGGACCGGACTCACCCAAGGACTATCAGAAATGGGATAGATGAGCCCTGCATCAAGCAGTTTAAGAACTTCTTTCTTTACGACTTCCTTCATGTTGGGATTTAAACGCCTTTGTCTTTGCACACTAGGTTTGAAGTTTTCTTCCATTAGGATTTTATGTGTACAAAAAGAAGGGTTTATACCCGGGATATCTGCGGTTTTCCAAGCTAGAGCTTTCTTGTGTGTTTTTAAAATTTTTATTAATTTTTCTTTTTCGGGAGGAGCTAGAGCAGAAGAGATGATTACGGGAAAGTCAGATTCTCCCTGAAGAAATGCATACTCTAGATGGTCTGGTAATGGTTTAAGTTCAAGAGATGGAGGGTCCTCAAAAGATGTTTTAATACGGAGTTTTTGATTTGGATCGAATTTCTCAAAAACTACTTCATTTTCTTCCAAATCCTCTTCGTCAAGGCGAAGTAGTTCCTCGAGCTCTGAGAGATCTTGGATGGATTCGGGAGAGTCTAGAGTGACATCTCCATAGGTAGTAATGTCATCGCATTCTAGGTCTAGAAATGAAGTAATTTCCTCCTCCATGCATACATCGATGATGTCGATGAAATTTCATGTATCATCAGAGGCAGAGGTATGCCTCATCGCTTTCTCAATGGAAAAAGTGACTCGGTCGTTCCCGACACCTAGACTAAGCTGTTTTTCAGCAACCAAGATTATGGCACTGGCAGTGTTCAGAAAAGGGTCTCCCTAAGATGAGAGGGACACTGGGCTCTTCTGGGATATCTAGGATAACAAAATCAGCAGGGAATATGAACTTGTCAACTTTTACTGGGACGTTCTCGGCTATGCCTAACGGGTATTTAAATGACAAGTCTGCTAGTCTAACACTCATCCTAGTCGGTTTAAGATCTGTTAATCCTAATTTAAGGTACATCGACAAGGGCATTAAGTTTATGCTAGCTCCTAAGTCCGCTAGTGCTTTACAGGGTGGTAAATTATCTATAAGACAAGGAATAATAAAACTCCCTGGATCGCCTTTCTTTGGAGGCATGTTTGGTTGGAGGATAGCTGAGCATTCCTCACTTAGTACTGCTGACGACGCCTCCTCAGTCAATGTCTTGCCAGACACCAGATCCTTGATGAACTTCCCATAATTCGGCATACCTGCTAACATGTCAACCAAAGGAACGTTAATGCGCACCTGTTTTATCATGTCAACGAACTGACCATATTTCTCTTTAAGCTTTTCTTTCCTCAATCGTTGAGGGAAAGGAACCTTCGGTGTGTACGAGTTCGTTGCCTCTGGTTTGGTGGACTTGTGTGTCTCCTTTGATTTTACTTTCTCCTGCTCTTTTGGTGTTTCAATCTTCTCCATAACTGTCTCCTCTTCATCACCTTGAGCTTCCTCATTAACCTGCACGTCACAAGAATTTTCATTAGTTTTCAATACAGGTGAATTTACCGTTTTACCACTTCGAGTGGTGATGGCTTTAACATTCTCGAATCCCCGTTTAGGATTATCTTGTGTACGGGGTGGTAGACTTCCTTGTGGACGTTCCTGTAACGTCTCAGCTATTCTACCCAGATTCCTCTCTAGGCTTTGAATTGCTGCTTGCTGATTTCTGATAATTTGATCTTGTTCTTCAGCTTTCTTGTCTTGTTTTTCCATGTATTTCTCGAGCAAAATTTCCATTGAAGATTTTTGCCTTTGACCTGCAGCATCCTCTCGCGGTGGTTGATTTGTTTGATTATCACGTTGGAAACCAGGGGGGTTCGAGTTTCTCGGGGGGTAGTTATTACTTTGGTTATTGTTGTTATAACCTCTGTTGTTGTTGTACCCCTGATTGTTGTTGTACCCTTGATTTCCTCCTTGATAATTATTTCGGTACCCATTGTTGATATAATTCAACTCCTCCTCTGCTGACATTGGCTGCTGTTGTTGGCAATCTTTGGTGAGATGTGGTCCTTTGCATTTGTCACACCCAACCTGTATAGCATGTAAACAACTAGTTATTTTATCTAATTTTCGTTCGAATGCTTGTTGACTCTTCTTTAATGCGGCCACTTCATCGTTCTTTCTATCATCCACCATATTCAATTGACCAGTTCGTCTGTCAGTTTTCCATTCCATACTGTTCATGGCCAGGTCTTCCACGAGTTGATATGCTTGGGTTGGAGTTTTGTACATGAACAACCCACCACTTGACGAACCGAGAAGAGATCGAGATGTGTAATCCAATCCTCTGTAGAATATGTGTACTATGTTGTTTTTCTCGAAACTGTGGTTTGGGCATTTCCTCAGTAGACCTTTCAATCTCTCCCACGCATCTGTCAACTTTTCACCTGAATCCTGCATAAAAGCCATAATGTCAGTTTTTAATTTGTCAGCTTTAGCAGGTGAGAAATATCGAGTGATAAAGCGACTTCGGAGTTCATCCCAAGTCGTAATCGAGCCCGACTCTAGTGATTTAACCCATTCTCTTGCATCCCCAGCTAAACTGAAAGGAAACAATCTGAGTCTCATGGCATCCAACGACACGTCTCGTTGCTTGAACAGTTCACAGATTTCCAGAAAGTTTTCGAGATGTCTGTTAGGATCATTGCATAATCTGCCATCGAAGTTCAGATCCCGCACCATACTAAGGAATTGACCTTTAATCTCGAAATTGATATTGTTCAATTCTGGAACTGTGATGGATGGAGTAGGGGGAGTTGGTGGTGTCTGTCTAATGTTCCACATGGGTTGCTCCTCTGGAGCATTTGGTTGATCTCCCATCTCAAAAATGGGATTGTTAATAGCTTGAAAGTTGATTGATTCTAAATACTACGCTGCTAGAACTGCTCTACGTCACTGGCGAAAAAGTCTCTCTGGCTCGGTATACGGTATTATCGGATCAGAGTCAGAGCTACGGGTCATACACCTGCAAAACTTCAAGACAATTATTAAAAACGCAACTGTTTAATAGAACCAATAAATATAAAATAACTTATCCAAGAATGAATTCTTAGATAAGGATCGATTAAAAGATTAGTTCTAAATTACTAATCACGCAACTGTTCCCCGGCAGCGGCGCCAAAAACTTGATGTGGTAAAACCAGTTATAAAATTATAACCTAAATACGTCCCTTCCTAGATTACCACACTATTAGGCAAGTATGACCTAATCGTGAGCAATATAGTTCAGGTAAGTAAATTCAGGTATATTCGTCTCCACAGGGAACAATTAAGCTGATTATGTAATATAAAACTAATTAAACTGAACAAATAATAAAAAGGGGTTTTTCATTTGGAATACTTTTATTTGCAAACTAAATAATAAAACTAAAAGTGGTTGTTAAAAGTAAACAATCAACTAAAGCGGAGAAGAAGTCTTTCAATAATAAGGAGGATATTCACCATGAGTCGATTCCGTCTAGGTTTAGGTTTGGTTTTGAAGTACCGATTTAATTCATGTTCTAGGAGTTTAAGGGACTAGATTTCTCTCAAAACCTTACAATGAGTCTAATATGATCTCTAGGAATTTCTTCTCAAGAAACCTGTTTAAATTAACACTCCTGCTTGTTATTTCTAACTAGGCCCGGCTTTCCGAGACCTTCTAATCCTAGGAATTTCTTCTCTGAACATCACACTTTAAGTTGCACCTAAGTTATTGGTATCAAATCTCGGACCCCTATTTCTAGTGAGTCGCTGACTAGGTCAATCAGTATGAAAAGTCAAGGGTATTACTAGATCAATTATATGTTGTCAATATTCTATCAATCAAGCAATAAACAGATTTAATAATGCAAATGTAAAGGTTTAACGAAAAGGTTCTTTATTAAAAACACAAGTGTTCAAACAATCACCATAAAATCCTAAGAATATCCAAACCTAAAACCTAAACTTCATCTAATCATAGCGAATATAAGATGATTAGCACATAGACATGCTAAAAATCATCAAACAATCGTGAAGAAACATAAACATAAACATAATAGTAATCAAAAGTGATAAAAAACCAATGTTGATCTTGAAATCTTGATCTTGAGTGCTCCTATGGTATTTTTCGGCTGCCAATTCGTCTTTAGGTCAAAAGTCTTTTTTCAAATCTGCAATTCTCGCTTAAATATACGTCAGGTCGCTAAAAATCGCGTCGCTATTAAAGAAATCGCGTCGCGAATGTGAATCCCGCGATAAATCGCGGCGCTATCTTCCAGATAGCGGCGCTATCTCTTCTTTTCTTCGGCAAACAGAGACTCGAAATCGCGTTTTGAAGGAAAATAGCGTGATAGATAGCGTCCATAGATAGCGGCGCTATCCGTAGATAGCGGCGCTATCTTTCCAATTTCTGCAGATTTTCATTTCTTTTGTCATTTTGGGTCGTTTTTTATACTTTTTCTTCTATAGCCTGAAAAATACAATGGGAACTATATTTGAGTGATAACATCATGTTCTAATCGATAAACACATACAAAAATAGGTATATTGGCATATAAATATATGTATAAATATGCCAATATCAAACCCGCGTAAATGTCTTTCAGCCAACATATCTAGATCAGTTGACGTTATTATGCTAGGTTTAAAGGACCCCGCGAGCTTACTTGTCGGGAGCTCAAGGCCGGATGATTATTCTCACCGATTCTCAAAATTTTCTTTTATATTTCTTATTTAACAATTTATTCACGTAAACTAAAAGCTCTTAACCTAACCTAATGTCATTAGGAGTTAGCTTTGCTAAACTTAATTTTCTAAAAGGTAGTTTTTATAAATTTTGCAAGACATTTCAAATTTTCCAAGTTAAAAATGGTTTAATTAACTAGTTAAAGAAAAAGAATTAGATCGATGAAAAGCCACAAAAATTGACACATAAAAGCCAGGTAAAATTTTGACTTTTCAAAAATGACTTTATTGTCCAAAAATTGTTTTCTAAGGTTTTGAGATGTGTCAAAAATTTTTTTTGATTGAAATGGTTGTGTTGTTTTATTTAGATGATTTAAATGAGAACTACAAAATTGGTGGAATCCACCCCCATGCCCACACTTAAAGAGTTGCATTGTCCTCAATGCAATAAAAATTATGAACAAAAAGTAAAAAGGCAAAAGGGAACGTTACTCCCTGAGGATATTTTGTGTTTCTAGGTAATGTTATCATCCAGAAGCTAGATCCATTTCCGAGCACTTCCATCCAGTTCCAAAGCTCATCACATTCTAACAAAGCATAACTAGAAGGAAACTAAAAATAAATGGTAAAATAGTTTAAACATACAATAATCCAAAAAAAAAAAACCGAAAACTAAATTGTTGCTAAAAAAAATAAGGTACAACCAAATCGAAAAAATTAGTTTGTGAAACCCAAACAAAGTGATCAGTAATCACGGCCATCACGAGGCGACATCGGATCATATTGTTGGAACTAGTCATCATAGGTCGGGTAGTTCGGCGGGGCTGTCAAGCTCGGGCCCCAGTATGGCAATGGGTTTTTGGCCTCGGCTGGTGCTGCTGGAGCTTACCAGTGGTGGTATGACTGAGCTCTTTCAGCCTGATAGTAGTTCCCTTTGAGTTGTAGATTCATACCATCCATGTATTGCCTCATCCCGCCAAAATCGGTCCTCAACCCTGCCATATCGACCTGTAAAGCATGAACACTAGCATATAAGTTCTGGTACGGTTCAAATGAAGAAGGACGCGCTCCGGAGCCAGACGCTCCGGGATGCCCATGACCATGACCCATAAATGGCGGCTCCATTTCTCTCATCTCTGCATCTTCTGCCTGTTGTTGCTCCGACTGCCTTTGTTCTCTCGCTTACCCCAGTTGTGCAGCTCTTCTCCCGGTTTCGGTTGAGGGATTATTTTCCCACACATAATTACCATCTTCGACCCCAGGTACCGCATTCCTAATCACACCCATCCCTTTCATCTGGTTATAATCCAAATACCCCATCTCGAGTTTGGTCAACGTTGCTCTAACACAGGGTGTCAGGGTAACTGCAGCCTTTGCAAGGCGGGTGATGTATTGACCTCCCGTGAATCCACTCCTGCCTTTGTGCCCCTGTGCTGGACCATTTAAAAACATAGCAATAATAAGAGGGATGTTAGTATAGCGGTCCATGTGAACCAGCTGATGTAGTAGCCACACGCTATACATATTCATCTTTTCGGCACCCTCTTTTCGTTGCCGGATGGTGTTTGTGATCATCCGATAGAGGTATCGGTGTTCACTGTTGATGATGTGGTTACTTTTTGATTGCCTTGGGTTCCAATTTCTGACCCCGATTTCTGCCCAAATGTTAGACACATTTCGGGCTGCTTGCCATGCTCCCCGGTTTAGATAGGGGATGAAGTGTCGGCTCCCTGTTTGAGCTTCTGTATAAAGCCCCAAGTTAATTGCGAATTGGATTAGGGAGCAGTGGACCCAAGTGTTGGCTACCCTATAATGGATGGTGACGGAGTTTGGCTCGTTGTGGGCTTTGGTGGTTTCGATGCGGTATGTGGAAAAAAATTCGGGGTAGATCGGCTCCCTTAAAGTAAGGACCACTTCCGACGCATTGCATGTGAACACAACGTTCCCATCTTTGTTTTGAACCTCCCGGATCAGATAGGCACATATCGCCTCTTCCTTGCCCAATAGTGAGAGTTGATCCCATCTCGGGGTCCGACCCACATTTACGGATTTATGCATGATCTGATTCCTCCTCTCTTCATAGTGGATTCTATTTGTTTCACTTGCCATATTCTTGAAATCTTCGAAGATACGGCCGACTTCGGTTTTTAACTCCACCGGGAATCCATCCCTATGCATTGGGACTGCAATTTCCTCCTCATATTCAGCCTCGTATTCATCTTCCGAGGAGAAAGGTGATGGAGTTGGTGAAGGGTTTTATAACACTAATTGACCACTTGGGTCAACCTCCTAGTATGCTTGGTTCGACCATACTGACAAGAACATGACTCTTGTTGGTTAAACCAACTAGCTAGTTTAATCCCTAAAGCGGAACTGAGATTAAACTTAATCCTTAAACCCTAAAGGATTGGGATGTTGGAAATCTAGACTAGATTAACAAGAAAGAAAGCTTACACGAATAACTCGAACACACACATGCTTGTGTGTAATTCGACTAATCACCAAGAACCCTAGGGTTCTTGGTGGCCGAATTCGTACAGAGGGAAAAGGGGGAAAAAGTTTTTCCAAATCATACCTTAATCTTGCTTAAGTAAGTCCACTGATGATGAACACGACGAGTGATCTTCTAGTTGATCCTTGTAATGATCTTCAATCTTCAAGTCTTGAAGAATATGAAGAACGAACGAACGAAGAACACAATGCTTGTGTTCTTGGGACTATGCTCGGCCGAAACCAAGGGAGAGGGGGGCTAGGGTTTCGGATTTTGGGAGTGTTACAAAACAAGGGAACCCCAAGCCTTCTATATATAATAGAAGGACTTTCACTTAGGGCCCTTCTAGTTTAATTAATATTAATCATTAATTAAACTTATCCTTTTACCCTTTAAACCCTTATAGTTTAACTAGTTATTATTGTCCCACTTAATTATTAAATGTCTAGTATTTACACACTTATATATTTCGTGTATATTACATATACGAAATATATACTTTGTATTAATACTTTTAATAATTAATTATATAATAACCTTTATATAATTTACAGAATAATATTATCCAACACCATATGATTTAATTGCTTTAGATCATATTATGGATAATTTATAATTAACACATTGTATATTTACTCAACTAGTAAATGTACAAATACTTGTATTAATTAGTTAGATCAACTAATCTAGTAATAAGTTGAACTTAACTTAATACTTAACTTGATTCATATATGACTATTATGAATCATTCCTCTTCCAAGTATCATTACATATCTTACTCGTATTACATGCACTCATCGGTGTGACCCTTAAGTGTTTTGTAGGCATGGATGTATCATCATAGGTTGACTAACTGTGCACATAATTCCAACAGACTCCCACTTGTGCAAGTTCGTAACCTTAGCTTGATGACACGAGCTACAGTGGCCCTCTAGATGGGCATGTAGGTAACCAACCCCATAAAAACAGCTTATGTAACCCAGGTATAGTTTTTTAGAAACTCCTTTAATAGCGTTGCCTAGTAAAGAACACTCCGTCTTTACTGCTTGGGTAACGTTGTTAGGTTCATCCCTTGCAGGATGATATTTGTGATAAAGAGTACGAGCATGGTAGAAATTATCAACTCCTGTACTCGAAATCATTTCTTGACTACTTGATTTAAACTGTTGTGATAAACGACAAAGAACGAATCAGTTTGCTTTTTGGGCATGGCCATGCACTTGTCAGTTTTCATCATGTCAAGGGACCCATAAATATCTCTCCTAAAAAGGAGGTGCAATTACCATCTTGTTATATTTCGATTCATAATACAACTTCCTTTGTACCCAGTAAAGCCTCGTATGACAACCATATTTCAGGCTTGTCTAAGACGAACCAAAGTACATTAGTCATTGTATCCTAAACCAAATACCTCATGCTTAAGGACGATCCTAGTGAATAATACTTTTGAACTTTTGAACCACGAAGTATTATCACGGTGGTCAATCCAATATTCGTCGAGCTCCAACAGAATATCACCGATATTTGGTTTACACAAAAACTTGTGCAGCTATCTTCGAAGAACTTCGAATCTACCACCAAATAGCGTGATGACGTTAACGTCCCATCAAGGTTCCCACCAAGACGAGTAGTCACGGATTTATATCTTTTTGAATAAAGAGACTTTTATTCATGGATATTGTAAAACATACAAAGTCTGAATAACAATGATACTAACTCATGTATTATTCCTCACTGGACATAGATACTGAATTATTAGTGGATCATTACTTATTCTTTGCGTTTGTGTTGATTACTCAATGACTCTTAATTGTAACTTTTATCACTAATTACAATTTAGTCATCTCTATTAAACTAAAGACATAAGATGAGTATTTTAAAGATACTATTACTTTTGTCTTTGCTAGATATTGTTCATGCAACATTAGAACATATTCTAGTCTTGTCCTTTTTATATGATTCGTTAAACATAGAACTCCTTAGTTTCTTGAATCTATAAAACTTGCCTTGTAACTAAATCTCTTTTAGCTACTTGATTTGTAGGTACTTTTACTAGTTAAAGAAATTTCCTTAAATGATTAACTTATTCACTGAAGTGTGAATATCCTATTAGATTTGCAAAAATTAATCACAAGACTTGTGACCACTCTATTAGGCTTGAAATAGTCTAATTAATGATAATTTATTATTTCTCTTAACTCTTTGGCTAACGACTTTGTAATATCTTGTCGTAAATATCATACTAATTTACCAAACTCGTTAATGTCTTTTATGAATTATGTTAGACATGGCTCCCACTAAATTTTATGGAATTTAAGCATCAATTAAACTATCACTTTGACCAAGTCAAGACTTTGACTCTTTTGTTAATAACTTGTAGTTTAATCTTTTAAGAATTCTATCAATAATTAAAAATCATCCTTTGGATTTGTGAATATCCAATATTCCTGTTTAGGGAATTATGACTTTTATTGATTACTGTATCTAACAAGTATAAAACACTTGAGATGATACTTTCAATTCTTAAATACATTAGTATTCTTTAAGAACTTCATTAATGCCAAAGTCATTTCTTGGATTTCTTATATATCCATTATTCCTCTTAGGGAATTATGACTTGATTAAACATTGTATTAATTACAAGTATGAAACACTTGCGTTTAATACCTTTAGTTCTTAAATATTGTAGTATAGTTTGACCCTTTTAAGAGTTTATTTAATTTCTAAGTCATTTCTTGGATTTTGCGAATATCCAACATTCCTTGATAGGGAAGTATGACTTTATTAAATCCTTTATTACATGTATGAAACACTTGTAATAATACTCTTAAAGTCTATCTTGATTATTTCCAATATAATCATACTATATTAATACTAATGCTTTAAAACGTACTATCATAAGTAATTTATTACTTACGATGTTTTAACTAAGTTCAATAACTTTTGAACCTTATGCTTCCATAAAACTCTTAAATACTTTAGAAAAAACTTCTAATTTCTAGTATCTAAGTATTTGAGCTTTTTAAGATATTATATATCATACAACAATCAAACAAATATAAAACATGAGATACTAAGTAAATCAAAAACTTGACTTACAATCTAGTCATAAACCTTGACTAGTGTAATTGTCACACATGCACACATAACACAATATAATTCAACCATGGATTCGAATTGCTTAAAACCAAAAACTTGATTTCAACATAAAATAAAAATTATTCAACAATAAAATAAAATTGTTTTTACTGAATCCATAAAATACTGAATTATAAAATCTTGGTACTCGTGGGATCATCACGATCTCACGCCGGTCATCATCACTTTCCATCTCCTCCTGCAATAAACGATTGCAAAAGTTAGATTACTCGTAATGTACTTTACAAGTATCTAAAAGTGATTAAGAAGTGTGGTGTGGTCGTGTTACCTGAGGAACTTGCGATTCCTCCACCACTTGCACCCTTTGGACAATGTCTTTTACAGTGCCCAACCTTGCCACATTTGAAGCACCGATTCTCGGTCCTCGATGTGTTAGACTTCACCTTCTTGACCTTTTGTTTGACACCTTTACCATTTAGCACTCCTTGGTTAGGATTGGTTTTACCCTTTCCTTTACCACCATGCCCTTTTCTCTTCTTGCCACCGCCACTGCCATTACCGATCATTAGAACATCGTTAGATTTGGTCGCCAAACTCAATTCAGCTGTCTTGAGCATATAATGTAGCTCAGAAATGGATTTCTCCATATTATGCATATTGTAGTTGACCACAAAAGGCTTGTAGTCATCAGACAATGAATTGAGTATAGTGTCTGTTGCCATCTGCAACGGTATGGGGTGACCGAGTCTAGCCAGGTGATCCATGTGCCCTTTCATTTTCATGACATGGGCACTCACCGGTGTTCCTTTGACCATCATGCAAGAGTTGAAGGCTCGATTGATGTCAAACCTCTCAGTGCGAGCTTGCTCTTGAAATGAATCCCTTAGCTGCTGGATCATCTCAAACGCAGGCACATCCATAAGTCCCGCTTGTAGCTCGGGACTCATAGTGGTGAGCATCAGACGGCTCACATCGAGTGCATCACTGACATGCTTATCATAAGCTTGTCTTGTTTCAGCTCTAGCATTCGCGGCAGGGACATTTGGCACTGCTCTCTCCAAGACATACCACTTTCTCTCATGCCCGAGCACAATGCGAAGATTGCGCTCCCAATTGACAAAGTTTGACCCAGTCAACTTGTCCTTTTCTAGGATCGAGCGTAGCGAGAGATTGTTGGTACTTGTCGTTGTGGTTGTTGCTGCCATCTACAAATCAAACCCAATTTAATTAGTAATCATCAATAAACATCCTCTGAAATATATTATAAACCCATAATTAATATTTTAGGCCTAGGATCCATATATCAAATTCTCGCCGCAAGGTTTGGGCACTTCCCGACGAGACATGCTGTTTCTGGTAGGTAACATCCTTACCAATCGTACCAAAACTTGATACGATTCTTAGGGGTCGTAGAATCTTTAGACTTATAACCTATTACAACCTTGTACATTCTAATTGTACATTTCTAAGTTGCAATGATGTCTAGTATGTTTATTCTACTCAAGTACTTTTTGGGCCGGGACTCCCGATTATCACCAAAGTAGATCAGACCATCTAAGACAATGCGATGTTCTGCGCCGGGACTCCCGATTATCACAGAACCTTACGCACCCTAACACTCGCAATTATTTGAATTCATATCTAAGGTTCTTTCTCCTTACAATATGAATATCGTTTAACAAGTGAGGTGTTCCATTAGGTGGATAGTACTTAGATCTAAGATTTTCTTGGGTTTGTTTTTAGTCTTAAACTAAACTTAAACCTTGTTCCAATCTTAATCCTTATTTAAAATTTGTGACTTGAGAATTCAAGAATTCAACAAGACACCTTTTTTTTAAATCTTAAGAACCTTTCCTTTAAAACTCATAGTTTCAAAAGTTGCGCGATTTATATGTATACCTAAAACGAGGTGTACAAAACGTTTTACTAGGTTTTGTGAAAAACCTTAACTTTAATAAAACTTACTTGTTTTATCTTACTTGTTTTATCTTACTTGAAAAACTTTAAAACTTATGTTAAACTTTTAATTCTTCTATGATTCATAAACTTGAATCATAATTCTAGTTTAACACACCTTGTTTTTCACTTGTTTAATAATAAAATCAAACATTTATTTTAACTTATTAGATTCGACCAAAACTTATGTCTTGACGACACATTTATAAACTTTGTGATTTTCTTGTGTAGCTCCCACTAGCTCCAACAACCATGATGGAACTTAAGCAAGCACAATCACCGGTCTATACTTGGTGAAACTAATAAACTTATTATATAAAGATTATATATAATAATTCTTAGTTTGTTTAAACCTTTCTTACAGTTAACTCGAACTAGTTAAATATAGGTTATAAAGTTTTCATGTTATTTAACATTTGATCATTAATCCAGTATCTTACATGACTTGTAAAATACTTATATTATACCTTGTATAATTATCTAGTTATAATAACTTATAACTTTATACACTTTATAATAATAATATATAACTTTGTATATTTCTAGTTTATCATATAATTTTAACTGGTACAATTTCTAGTTACAATGGGACTAAAACTTTGTACCTTCTAGTTTCAATTATATAACAACTTATACAATGACTAGTTACATTATTAATCTTTAAGACCAAAATAACATTTTCTTTTAATGTTCCATTTAATCTTGTATTTAACATATATAATTTATTACTTTAAAAACTTATAATATTCTAATAAGAATATTACACCAAATTTATACATATGTATTTTAACTTGATCTAATTAAAATACGCATAAACTATTTTATCCTTTTAAAATTCATTTTTCTTTTAAATATTTAAAAAAAATCCGAAATTATAAAAATATAAATACATCTTGTTAATTTTAGATTTTAAAAATTAACACTTCTTTTAATCCTTATTAATTCCCTTTTAATTAATTAAACCCTAATCTTATTCTGGACCAATCAAAACTAGGGTTTTGACTTTCTTGATCAAAAACATTATTTATTAAAAGATTAATCCTAATCAATCATATCTAAACAATAATCTTTGTTTAAATTCTAGGATAGATTATAACCTTAATAAATTTATTTAAACTTTTTAATTCAAACCTTATAGACAATAAAACTTTGTCTAAATTTCTAGGTTTAAAGAACTAGCTTCAATAAATCTATTAAATTAACAATTAAACCTATTAAACATGAACTTGTTTAATTGTCTAGGTTTTAGATTATTATTTTAATTAATCCTACTAACCAATTAAACTAAACTAGTTTAATGTTCTTGGTCCTAGGGTTCTTTAGGGTTTCAAAATTCTTAAACCTAAGAAACTTTTTCACCAATTAAACTAAACTAGTTTAACATACTTGGTGTCCAAGTTTCGTCCTAGATTTCGAAAAACTAAAGGGTAATAGGAGAGAATCCTTTTTGACCAATTAAACAAATCTAGTTTAACATACTTGGTCCTAGGGTTTCTCATTGATCATGAAATTCATGGGGAATAAGGAAAGAATCCTTTTTACCAATTAAACAAATCTTAGTTTAACATTCTTGGTCCTAGGGTTGTTTGCCATTCACGAAAATTCTAGGGTTTTTAGAATCCTTTTGACCAATTAAACTTAACTAGTTTAACATACTTGGTCCTAGGGTTCTTTTACCCTTCTCGAAAATTTAAGAAGACGAAGAAGAAGTTGGAACAAAAAACTTTAAAATTAAACAAACAAACTTTGTTAATCTTGTTTAGATTTCTAAATCAACGCTCTGATACCACTGAAAGGTTTCATAACACTGATTGACCACTTGGGTCAACCTCCTAATATGCTTGGTTCGACCATATTGACAAGAACATGACTCTTATCGGTTAAACCAACTAGCTGAAGGGTTTCTATTAACACTGATTGACCACATGGGTCAACCTTCTAGTCACTTGGTTCGAACCACACTGACCAAGAACATGAACTTGTTCTTGACCGGTTAAAACCAACTAGCTGATTTAATCCCTAAAAGCGGAACTGAGATTAAACCTAATCCTTAAACCCTAAAGGATTGGGATCTTGGAGATCTAGATTAGATTAACAAGAAAGAAACCTTGTACGAAAAACTCGAACACACACACAACTTGTGTGTGTTCGTCGACCATCAACCAAAGAACCCTAGGGTTCTTTTGCCGAATTCGAACAAGAGGAGAATAAGGGAAAAAGGGTTACCCAAAACATACCTTAGTTAATGCTTAAGATAGATCCACTGATGATGAACAAATCGAGATTAAACCTAATCCTTAAACCCTAAAGTATTGGGATCTTGGAGATCTAGATTAGATTAAGAAGAAAGAAACCTCGTACGAAAAACTCGAACACACACACAGCTTGTGTGTGTTCGTCGACCATCAACCAAAGAACCCTAGGGTTCTTTTGCCGAATTCGAACAAGAGGAGAATAAGGGAAAAAGGGTTACCCAAAACATACCTTAGTTAATGCTTAAGTTAGATCCACTGATGATGAACAAAATCGAGCGATCTTCTAGTTGATCTAAGCAATGAACTTGATCTTTAAGTCTTGAAGAACACGAAGAACACGAAGAACGAAGAACACCAAGGATGGTTTTGTTCTTGCTCTCGGCCGAAACCAAGGGGAGAGAGGGAGAGGGAATTCGTGTGATGTACAAGGGGTTTTAGGGTTACACTAAGCCTCTTATTTATAGATAAATAAGTTACGCTTAGAACCCTTCTAGTTTAGTTAATATTAGATCTTTAATTAAACTTCCTTTTATCAATTCCAACCCTTATAGTTTAACTAGTTTATTATTGTTGCACTTAACTATTAAATGTCTAGTATTAATACACTAATAATTCGGTACCCATATACACAAATTATATACTTGTATTTATACTTTTAATAATTAATTATATAATAACCTTTATATAATTTATACAATAATATTATTCAATTTACTATATGATTTAATAGCTTTAAATCATATCATGGATAATCTATAATTAACACATTGTATATTTACTCAGCTAGTAAATGTACAAATACTTGTATTAATTAGTTAGTTAAACTAATCTAGTAATAAGTTCAACTTAACTTAATACTTAACTGATTCATAATGACTATTATGAATCATTCCTCTTCGTAGTGTCATTGCTTATCTTGCTCGTATTACATGCACTCACCGGTGTGACCCTTAAGTGTTTCGTAGGCATGGATGTATCATCATAGGTTGACTAACTGTGCACATAAATCCTTCACTAGCTAGTTCAATCCCTATAGCGGAACTGAGATTAAACTTAATCCTTAAACCCTAAAGGATTGGGATGTTGGAAATCTAGACTAGATTAACAAGAAAGAAAGCTTATACGAATAACTCGAACACACACACATGCTTGTGTGTAATTCGACTAATCACCAAGAACCCTAGGGGTTCTTGGTGGCCGAATTCGTACAGAGGGAAAAGGGGAAAAATTTCCCTATTGTCCCCACTTCTACTTCCCCTCTACACCCTTCCCTAAGAGGGCTGCCCTCACTCCGCTGCGGGGCTTCCTGGGTAAGGGATGAGACGATTCGGAGATTTCTAGCTTAAGTAAGTCCACTGATGATTAACACGACGAGTGATCTTCTAGTTGATCCTTGTAATGATCTTCAGTCTTAAAGTCTTGAAGAATATGAAGAACGAACGAACGAAGAACACGAAGAACACAATGCTTGTGTTCTTGGGACTATGCTCGGCCGAAATCAAGGGAGAGGGGGGCTAGGGTTTCGGATTTTGGGAGTGTTACAAAACAAGGGAACCTCGAGCCTTCTATATATAATAGAAGGACTTTCACTTAGGGCCCTTCTAGTTTAATTAATATCAATCATTAATTAAAGTTATCCTTTTACACTTTAAATCCTTGTAGTTTAACTAGTTATTATTGTCCCACTTAATTATTAAATGTCTAGTATTTACACACTTATATATTTCGTGTATATTACATATACGAAATATATACTTTGTATTAATACTTTTAATAATTAATTATATAATAACCTTTATATAATTTACAGAATAATATTATCCAACACCATATGATTTAATTGCTTTAAATCATATTATGGATAATCTATAATTAACACATTGTATATTTACTCAATTAGTAAATGTACAAATACTTGTATTAATTAGTTAGATAAACTAATCTAGTAATAAGTTGAACTTAACTTAATACTTATCTTGATTCATAAATGACTATTATGAATCATTCCTCTTCCAAGTATCATTACATATCTTACTCGTATTACATGCACTCGCCGGTGTGACCCTTAAGTGTTTCGTAGGCATGGATGTATCATCATAGGTTGACTAACTGTGCACATAATTCCAACATTTGGTGAGGGTGGAGGTACCCCAGAAGATGAGACCCTGGTTGAGGCTCTTGTTCGCTGCCAATCACAAAAATAAGAGAGTAATCATTAGAAGTGTTATTTAATAGAAAAGTTTCAAAATAAATAAGGAATTGATAAACTTTTTCTAATTTAAACCCCAATTTCCCGTACTCACACTTAGTTGTTAAACTAAGTGTGAAACTATGTAAAAACTTACCAATTTTCCTTACCCACACTTAGTTGTTAAACTAAGTGTGACATTATTCAACACTTATAATGATTGTTTTAATAATTAAAATCTGAAATATGTATATGATTGTAATGTAATTGTCAAAAACTTGAACCCAATTTAGCAAAATTTTAAGCACAATGTGAAAAATTGACAAGTATTTCTATTATTCATCCAAAATTGAACTTATTAACACAATGTAGAAGATTTAACAAGCAAAATATATGATATTTTCGGGTTTTTGACAAGAACATGCCCTAGTTCATAGATTTTCTTCCTAAAAAGCAAAATTAAGCCCTAAAAATTCAAATTTTACACTAAGGTTTAGTAACAATTCGACTAGCTAACAACCTATGGCTAAAATCTACTAAGAATCTGAAAAAAATCGAAACTAGAAGCATAATTTCAGAATTTTCGGACCTGAAGCAAAAAACCCACAAAAATCTAAGATTTGAACCCTAAAACATGGATTAAATGAAGAAAAGATGGATAAAAAAACCTTAGATGCCATGGAGATGAAGAAATCGGAAGAAAAACTGACGAAATTGGTTGGATTTGAGTGATTTGGGGACAAAAATCGCAGAAGGGGGTAGGGTTTTTTTTTTAATTCTGCACGACTGGAAGAGAAGGGACCCTTTTGTACCTGCTGGAGATCACGTCGCTATCTGGGATAGCGGCGCTATTTTGCACGAACCCGTAAAATCGCGATAACGGATCGGATAGGATAGCGGTGCAAGTTGAAAGATAGCGACGCTATCCCTGAAATAGCGTCGTGATTTTTGAAACGCTATTTATCTTGGAAATGCTATTTCGGGTCGCTGTTTGGTTTCGATTTGGGTAGACAGCGCCGCTATCTAGGATAGCGACGCTATCTATATATATATATATATATATATATATATATATATATATATATATATATATATATATATATATATATATATATATATATATATATATATATATAGAAGTGAGTTCCATTGAGAATTAATAAATTAGGTGAGAATGTGAGAATAGATCTCAGCCTCTCATCTGCTTCCAGCCGTCACGCGCGCTTTTTAAATGATCAAGGACAAGATGGTAATTTTTCTTGCTGGAGATACTCTGTTATTTGCGTCAAGGATTCATAATCCCTCTTTCATTCAAAAATTGCTCTCTTATCATAAATCGCTCTCTGATTAAATCGCTCTCTGAATCATAAATCGCTCAGGTAATCTTAATCAAAATCTATTCTAGTCTTTTAATTTAGTTGTCTTTTTGATCAAATCAACGCAATCGGTCATCGCAATGCATCAAATCGTTTAATCGGAGCTTAATTGATAATTTTAGTTAATTATTACTTAATTATGGCAGGTTGTTTTTGATATGACGTCTTCAAGTTTTGTGAATGATTCTGAATTCTGTTCGTTTCACAATTTTGAAAATTCAACAGGAAATTCGATTGCTCTTCAAGGTAACATACATTCTGTATTTATGAATGTTTTTAATCTCTTATGATTAACCTAGTATGTGGTTACGAAGTTTTTGTAAGATCATCAGATGGTGTGTAATCATGTATGATTAAAGTATTTTATGTTTTTCGGACTTTGTGTAAGATCACAGTTTTAGTTTAATCATACGTGATTAAACATACATATGATGAGATCATACACCACTTTGGAAATAGTTTAGTCAGTTTGATCATAGATGAATAAATAGTTTCTTTACATCATATTTTGATAAAACACATCATGTGAGGATCTTACACAAATTTGTTTAATCATACATGATTACACGTCATTCTGAAATATTTTTAAAAATCAACAAATGATGTGTTTAACCATCTATGATTAAATAAACTGTTTAATATTTGGAAACAATCTAATCAGTTAAATCATTTATGATTAATCATGTCTTTTATTTTTATTCATATTTTTTATCATGATTAAATATATGATGATCTTACACATCTTTGGAAACAGTTTAGTCAGTTTGTGTAAGATCATCTAATGATGTCTAATCATTTATGTTTATCTAATACGAAGTTTGTGTAATCATCTATGATTAAACTTGAGGTTGGGTTTAATCACAGATGATAACAAACTTGTTTTGTGTTTAATCACTAATGATTAAACTTGTGGTTGAGTTTAATCATCGATGATTAAACTAGTCATAATTTTTTATGAAATGCTATTTAATCACGGATGATAAAAAACTTGTTTTGTGTTTAATCACTAATGATTAAACTTTGAGATTGTTTTTAATCATCGATGATTAAACTAGCCTGAAATATTATGTTGGTTAATCCTCAATGATTAAACCTGATGTTTTAGTCTAATCATAAGATGGTTAATGATTCTACCCTGTATTTTTGTTTTTAATCATATTTTGATTTAACTTTATTGTTTTTATACTTTTTTATCCCCATCTTTATTAGATGAAGTTTCAAATTCTACAATCGAATCACATGCAAGCAATTTTATTAGTGAGTCCTCTTATAGGCCTGATGTAGATGTAGAATTTATTCCTGTCATTCACTCCACCTTCCCAACGCTAGATCTTGGCATAAAAAAATACAGTGATTATGCACATATTGCTGATTTTGGGATTCGGTTGAGTACTCAATCCAAACTTCGTGATAATCGTATAAAAGAAAAGTACGTTTTATGTAATAAAGCTGGTAATGGTACATCTAATGATAAGCCCTGTGATACACTGGGTTCACGTTCTTTTAGAAGAAAGAAGTATTCAAATAGGACAGTTACTGGTTGCAAAGCGAAGATTATATTTGAAGCTGTACCTAATTCTACTTCTTATAGAGTTAAGAAGTTTGTAGATATCCATAACCATCCTTTAGAATATTTAGAGGACATATGTTATTCTAAAAAAGCATGAAAGATGTCGTTTACAGAAAAGGAGTATTTAGTGCGTATGTCGACATCCAAAATGGGACCAACATTGGCTCACAAATTGAGAGCAAGTATGCGTGGTGGTTATAAGCATATGCGTGCAAAAGTAAATGATTATAAAAATCTTAAGAGAGGTTTAAATAGGATTTTAGGCTACCAGGATGCACAAATAACAATCAATAAGTTGGAAGAACGAAGAGGGAATTGCCAAAATTATTCTTTCGAATATCTTACTGAAGGAAAAGTTTTGTCTGCTATGTTTTGGGCCGATGAAAGAGAGAAGGCATATTTTTCTTAATTTGGAGATGTCATTTCATTTGATGCAACTTTTAGAACAAATAAGTAAGTTGATAAATATATTTTTATCTTTTATTATTATTTTATTTGTTTTGTGTTCTAATTTTTTCTATTTATGATTAATAGGTATAAAATGGTATTTATTCCATTCACTGCCATTGATCATCATACAAATTCAGTTACTATTTGAGCAGGGCTGCTTAGTAATGAGAGCATTGATTCTTATTGCTGGTTGTTGAGAGCTTTTCTTAAAGCCCATGGTAAAGAACAAGTTACTGTTCTAACTGACCAAAATCCAGCAATAAAACAAGCTGTTCAGATTGTCTTTCCTAATTCAAGACACAGACTATGCATGTGGCATATTATGAAAAAATTACAGGCAAAGGTATTATTTTTTGTATGTACAGATTAATCATGAATAATTAAATACCATATCTATTATTCATTATTAAACAGCATCTGTGATTTTAAAAATAATAGGTTAATCTTGAATGGTTAAATACTATGTTTAATCATTTATGATTAAACAACATATGTGATTTTAAACAAAATAGTTTATTCATGAATGATTTATTCCAAGTTTAATCATTTATGATTAAGCAACATCTTATGACACCACACAACATTAAAAATCGAGTTAATTACACGAATGGTCCTTTAACTTTATACCAAATTTCACCAATGGTCCTTTAGTTTCAAAAATTACACCGATGGTCCTTATTTTTGAAACTTATTTCACCGATAGTCCTTTAGGCTTAACGGTGTTAAATCTTTCTGTTAAGTCTCCCATGTGAGATGCACATGGGTGTGGGTGTGTGCAAGTGGTGTGGTACTTTGTGCCTTAAAAGTTGTAAATAAGCTTGTTTTTTAATTTTTTTTGCAAAAAGTGAAATGGGAAAAGACTACAATGCCCTCATGTGCATCTCACATGGGAGACTTAACAGAAAAATTTAATACCGTTAAGCCTAAAGGACTATTGGTGAAATAAGTTTAAAAAATAAGGACCATCAGAGTAATTTTTGAAACTAAAGGACCATTAGTAAAATTTAGTATAAAGTTAAAGGATCATTCGTGTAATTAACTCTTAAAAATCCTAGTTTAATCATTCATGATTAAACTACATTTGTGATTTTACGCAGAATAGTTTAATCATCGATAATTAGATATCAAGTTTAATTTATTAATGATTAAAAAATTCGTCAATGATTAAACTTTGATGTTTAATCATGTATGATTAACCTCACATTTCAAGTGTAATCATAAATGATTAAAATTTTTACGTTTAATCATCGATGATTAAACTTGGTATTTGCGTTTAATCATCAATGATTAAACTTGATGTTTAATCATGTATGATTAATCTCAAAAGAAATTCAATTGTAGTATATTATACACATTTTTCTTTATTTTTCTATTACAGGTTAGTGTAGATGTGTTACACCTGTTTGTTTGGGAAAAGATTTAACAAGCTTGTTTGGGACACGAATATTTCACCTGCTGATTTTGAAATGAAGTGGGAAATAATTATTAATGAATTTGGGCTTGAAGAAAAGAGATGGTTTAAAGATATGTTTGAATTACGTAATGCATGGATACCTGCGTATTTCAATGACATCCCTATGTGTGCATTGATGAAGACAACTTCAAGGTCTGAAATTCAGAATTCTTTCTTCAACGCATATTCTCAAATTGGAAATTTGCTTTTAAATTTCGTAATGAATTATGATAATGCCATTCAAAAGCAAAGAAATAGACAAGAACAGTTTGACCATTTAACAAAGACCGCACAATATATTTTTAGAACTCCTCGAGATATAGAAAAACATGCTGCAAAAGTTTATACAAGGACTATGTTTGGTAAAGTCCAAACTGAAATATACAAAGGATCTCTTTTCTGTTACTACGCTCTTGTTGGTTCTGAAAATGGATGGGAGGTTTACAATGTGGACCATGTGAACAAGAATAATGAAATTGTATATTCAGTAAAGGTAAGTTAATTACTTTTTATATTTTATTCACTAATATTTTATTATATGATTAACATGTCTATAATTTATATTTAACACCAAGTTTAATCATCAATGATTAAAAAGCATTTTATAAAAATCGTAGTCTAGTTTAATCATAAGTGATTTAAACAGAATCTGTGATTTTAAAAAGAATAGTTTAACTAATCATGGATGATTAAAAATCATCTTATGTTTTTTACACATACCTGTTTAATCATTGATGATTTTAAACAGAATGTTTAATTTCTTTTTTTGTCTTTTTTTTGTTTGATCAGGTTCAAATTAAAGTTGTAGAGAAAGAAATAACATGCAGCTGTGAAAATTTCAACCGTATTGGTTATTTATGTAGACATGCTTTTGCTATATTGGTGAGATGCGGTTTTAAAGAAATTCCTGAACAATATATTTTAAATCGTTGGAGAAAGGATGCTATAACAAGACATTACAACTTTAGCAGGCTAGATCATAATACATTGGCCAATGACAAGGCCAAATTAGTAAATGAAGCATATTACAATTTTGAATCATGCTTGGATCTTGTAAGAGAGGACAATGAAAAATTGGTAGCTTTTGTGAAGATAACATCAAGCATGCTGAAGGATTATGAAAATGAACCTTCATATACATTTTCGACAAATAGGACTGATGCTGCGAGTGCGAGCAAACTTATGGATGCTTCTATTCCAACAGATGTTGAAGTTGAAGTTGAAGTTCCTAGAATTCAACGTAACAAAGGTTGTGGTCAATACAAAAGAATTCCTAATGCTGCTAAAATTGCTTAAAAGAAAAAAGGACCTGAAGAGCACAGATTATGTAGCGGATGCGATCTAAGGGAACCTCACAATGTACGGACATGTCCCGTTGCACTTGAGAAAGCACTTGAGAAAAGATTAGCAAAAGCGGCAGCGGCAGCAGCACTAGAAAAGAATCAAGTTTGATATTTAGTTAGCAAATTTGTTTTCTTATTTTTTGTATTTTTAATTGAATAAACAGTTAATAAATGAATTACTTGATACATGAATTAAACTTGTTTGATTAAACAAGTTGTTAAATCATTGATGATTAGACTGATTAATGTGTTTTGAAACTGATGTATTATGTAAAGAGTTGTTAATCATTGATGATTATCTAGTGTGTGTTTTTGAATTTGTGTGCCAACATTAGATGCACTTTAATCACCAATTATTAAACTAGTATCTTTAAAATTATAAGATGCATCAAAACGTAAAGAACGAATAACAGTTTAATCATTGATGATTAAACTAGGTGTTTTATTCGAAGTTGTGTTGCAGATCATATTTGTTGTTTTAGAGACAAATGAAGATAAGTATTAAATTGTAGCTGTAACACTAGCTGTAATTTTCATCCAACTTTATCTGCAGTATTTACTCGATGCATTTAATTTACGCGTTTAAATTTCAACTACCGGTTGATTTTCCCTCTTCAATTTGGCATTTATTGCCTGCAACTTTCGAGGCCCTTGGTTATTATATAAAGTTAACCAATATTCTTATAAAATGGTAACCTTTTATTACAAGAAAATTATTATCAAAAACTTTACTTTGTTTTTAAGCATGAGTTCCCAAAACGATTACCAATATCCTGCTGAATTTATTGAAATTGACTCTTCTACTGACGATGAGATTAGCAACTATCGAAGTGAAGATCCTATAGATAAAAGCAATTTCTTTACTGTGAAATGGATTTCTCAAATAGTTGATCGTTCTGAAATAGTATGCATATATATATTTTGGTACTTTTTTCTTTTTTTTTTCTTTTTTTTATAATGATTAAATTTATTTTGTTTTGATGTCTAAATTTCAGACTATACCAGCAAAGGTAGTTGATGATCACATGCTCTACAAATACGGCCGTGTTTGTGACTTCGAGAGAGGAGAAATGACTGAAAGGTTCGTGATGATTGATCCCTTTCTTGCTCGACAGAATCAACTTGAAGAAAGACCCTATGGACCGATAACCATTCATGGGAATTTTGACGAGTTGAGAATGAAGTGGAACATCAAATGGAACCAAAGGGTTGTTTTCACAATTGATCTCGAGAAAATGAAGACTTCTCGAGGCCGACTTTATTTGAAAGTTAATTTGTTTTAATTAGTTTGTTTGGTTTTTAAATTTGTGACATTTTAATTTTTCGTTGTAGTGCATGCACGTTTATAATATTATTTTAGTATTTTTAGTTAATCATCTATCTTCAAAGTGCCGGTTCAATAAAAAATCGGTCTATTTTCAAATTTAGAATGTCTAATTTCAAATAATTAACTGATTTATAGTATTTAATCACGGATGATAAAAAATTTGTTTTGTGTTTAATCACTAATGATTAAACTTTGAGATTGTTTTTATTCATCGATGATTAAACTAGTCATAATTTTTTATGAAACGCTCCTTAATCATAGATGATTAAACCTTGTTTTGTGTTTAATCACTAATGATTAAACTTTGAGATTGTTTTTAATCATCGATGATTAAACTAGTCTGAAATATTATGTTGGTTAATCATCAATGATTAAACCTGATGTTTTAATCTAATCATAAGATGGTTAATGATCAATGATTCTAAGAGCATTTCAATAATTAATTTTTATAAACTTGGGTTTGTGTTTAATCATTGATTATTAAACTGGGCTTTGTAAAATATAAACACTTTTAATCATCGATGATTAAACTAGTCATAATTTTTTATGAAATGCTCTTTAATTAGAAATGATTAATGTAGTATGTGTAACATCATAAGATTTGGTTTAATCATCGATGATTTATCTAGAGTGTGTTTTTGAATTTGTGTTCCATTATTAGACACAGTTTAATCAGCAATTATTAAACTAGTATGTGTAACATCATAAGATGTCGTTTAATCATTGTTTGATTATATGCTATGTGTTTTGTATGCCATCATCAGATACAGTTTAATCATCAATGATTAAAATAGTCCTTGTAAAATTGTAAGATACAGATTAAATTAATATCATTAAACTATGTTATCCTGAAGTACAACTTATGTTCCACTTCCATAAGAACTTATGTTTTTAATATTTACAACTTCATTTATGATTTTTAATTAACTGTCTACTTTAAACTTTTTTGTTCTCAACATGGACCACTTCCGAAAAAACTTCATCTTTATCGGCAGCCTTCATTAACTGATTGAGAATACTTTGTTTTCCATTTTTTGAATATTTCATTATTTGGGTACTTTGAAACCGCATCATTCAAAATCTTTTTGGATCTTTCATTAAGACTGTCCATTTTTTCAATCAAATTTTTTATTTTTCTTTCAATTTCCTGCAAAATAATATTTTAAAAAAAAAATTATATATAATTCTGACATTCTGTATTTCTAAATTTTATGTAAATATTATATGAATAATTAATATTACAATTGTTACCTTCTCAGATTCATCATTGAGATAAGGTTCATTTAAGTCACCATCTCCTAAGCACTTCGCTAACATCTCTGTGTTCTCTACAAGTTTTATTTACTCAGATGTCTAATGACAAATAACTGGACGTTCTCTAGAAACTTGTAAATAATCAATTTTCACATGATCAACATACATTAACTGCATATAAAAAGAAATATTACATAAGTTAATTAAATCATAAATGAAAACACGAACTTATGTTATATAATAATGTACTAAATATTAAAAATATCTAACTTACAACAAGATATGCAGCTGGACCAAAGAAGTAAGAGGTTGGGTTTTTCTTGTATACATTTTTTGTCTTTACAAGACAGTTGAGAAGATAACCACACCAATCAATTCTTCTAACATCAGTACTCTTTCCAATTCTGTACATAGGGTAAAGATTGCATTTCCCCATTGATGTACTCTCACAGAAAGTATTTATAAACAATGCAAGAAAGTTCATTTTAAAATTAAAATCTGCTTCAGCTGTTTGTAAAATCTTCTGTTTCAATTCATTCAATCTTAAATCCTCAACCCTTTCAAATTGTTCACTCCATTTAGACATGAAGCTTTCTTCATCATTCTCTTTAATAGGTGACATGTTACTAATATTGATTTCACCCATTGGTATCCCTAACATGTCATGAACAGATTGCAATGTGACCTTAATATTTCCCTTTTTTAATTCAATAGCCATCTTATCACTATTGAACTTCCTCAAAACAAAAGAAGCAAGTTTTAAAGGCATGTTAGTTAGTTTAATTTTTAAAATGCTTCCAAATCCCAAATCTTTCACTGCTTTTTTTTTTTGTTCTCTACTTAATAAGTTTACAATTATAAACATCAATTCAGGAGAACATCGATTTTTTAACGTGGTATATTCTACTTCCTGAATTTTTGTGTTTTTGGGTGTTTTTCTTCTCTTACAACTTTTCTGATTTTCAGTTTTGGGGATCCTTGGTTTTTTAGTATCTTTTTGAAGAGTTTCATTCTTGGTTTCTTCAGTTTTAATATCTGCATAAATTAACGAAATTTATATTTTGTTTAATCATATATATTCATCTGATAAACAAATGCATTTCATACAATTAATTTTCTACGAACAATTCCAATACTATTTTCAATGAAATACGTGTATTATAAGTGCAAAACCATTATAAATTGACAGGTATTACCTTTACTTGTTGACGGCTCTTGAATTTTTTGTTCATCCCAAGATATTTTCCTTTTAGAGGAAGTGACATCAACAAGAATCTCCTCATCAGCTACATTCTGTGCACTATCATTAACTATATTATCCATATCCAAGTTTTCGTCTAACTCCTGAATCTCAAAGGTATAAGTGAAAGGTTTGATAATGTGCTTAATTTTAGTTTCCCCAATCTCAATAAAAACTTCAATTAGTTTATAAGTTTAAACTAATTTGATTAGGGTTCTAATGTCATCATCACAACTCAAGGGATTCAATCCGTAATCAAGATTTTTGTTAGGGATTCTATAGTTGTAATACATAATTTCCCTACCATTATAACCCAATTGTTCTACATAACTATGCATGTCATCGATAAAGAATTCATCGACATCAATGTCTTCAACGTATGAAGTTTTACCTCCAATGTACTTCCTTTTTGGGAAGCTTGTGAAATGTCCACCATGGTTTATCTTCATACAAAACATGGTCTTCAAGCCCGCTGTTTAATTAAGAGAAATGACATCAAATTTAGATTAGAGATGAACTTAAACGGAATCAGAGATATGAAATTACCATATACTTCGTCTGCATCAATCTGAAAATCATCGTTTCTAAAATTAATTTTCTTAGACATTTATTGAGTTTCAATCGGAGGAAATATCGCGATTTGCAAAGAGAGAGACAGAGAGAGAGAGAGAGAGAGAGAGAGAGAGAGAGAGAGAAACAAATAGGTTCTCTTGGTGTTTGTGATTTTTGTAAGTGAACAAGCATTTGTGAAAACGGCACTCCCGATGCGAAATCATAAGTGATTAAACATAAGAGTAATTTAATCATAAGTGATTAAACATAAGAGTAATTTAATCATAAGTGATTAAAAATGAGAGTAGTTATGATTAAAGTACTCTTATGTTTAATCACTTATGATTAATAACCCATCCATTAATTGTAATATGAAAATGTATTGTTATTATTATTATTATTATTATTATTATTATTATTTTTTGTTAAATTAGATGTTATTTAATCATCTATGATTAAATAATCATAAGATGCTGCTTAATCATCGATGATTAAATATGATGATGTGTTTAATCATTAACGATTAAACTTGGGGTTAGTTCTCTTGGTGTTTGTGATTTTTGTAAGTGAACAAGCATTGTGAAAACGGCACTCCCGATGCGGAATCATAAGTGATTAAACATAAGAGTAATTTAATCATAAGTGATTAAACATAAGAGTAATTTAATCGTAAGTGATTAAAAATAAGAGTACTTATGATTAAAGTACTCTTATGTTTAATCACTTATGATTAATAACCCATCCATTAATTGTAATATGAAAATGTATCTTTATTATTATTATTATTATTTTTGTTAAATTAGATGTTATTTAATCATCTATGATTAAATAATCATAAGATGCTGCTTAATCATCGATGATTAAATATGATGATGTGTTTAATCATTAACGATTAAACTTGGGCTTGGGTTTACTCATCTATGATTAAACTTGGCTTTGTAAGATATAAAGACTTTTGATCATCAATGATTAAACTAGTATGAATTTTTTATAAGATGTTCTTCTTATTAAACATCAATGAATTTCTGTAAGATATCAAGTTAATCATAGATGATTAAACTTGGTGTTGTGTTTAATCATCAATTATTAATCATGGATGATTAAAGTGGTGTGCATAAAAAATTAAAGCATACATAATTAAACAACACATAGTTTAATCATAAATGATTAAAATAGACTATATAACATTTTTCCTTATATTTTTAATGTCCATAGATAAACAGTAGTGTAAATCATATGATGCAGAGTTTGTATTTTAGGAGTATGTGTTGATTAATCATATATGATGCAACGTGCCTTTAAATATGAACATACGTCACGTTTGTGATATATTGATTAATCATGACTGATTAAATGAGCGTTGATTAATAATATTTGCAATTATAATACTTGTTTTTGTTTTAAAATAACTTCTGAAACAATTAATTGTGAAATCAACTCTCAAATAGACTATATATCACTTATCCTTAAATTTTAATGTATTTTTGTTTAAGTTATATGATTACAGAGTTTGTATTTTAGGAGTATGTGTTAGATTAATCATATATGATGCAACGTGCTGTTAAATATGAACATACTTCACTTTATGATATGTTCATTAATCATGTATGATTAAATAAGCTTTTGATTAATCATGGATGATTAAAGGTTTAATCGACACTTGATATTACATGATTAAAACGTATCAAAATAATGTTATAGATCTTCATTAAAAATCACAATTGTTATACATGATTAATTATATGAGTTTTAATTTTTCAAGGTTTATTGATTATTTATTAATTGTTGATTAAAATGTGTAAGACTTTTTAGATAATATAATATTTTCATTTTTTTGCAGATTTAAACGAAATAGAAATAATAGAAGAAAGGAAAAGAAAAACAACAAAAACTAAAAAAAAATAATACAGAAAAATGGAGAAAAACTTCAGAAGAATCAACAAAAAAAGAAAAGGAGGAGAAAAAATACACATCGATGAAAAATAGATGTTCTCCATAATCATTGCTCGATATTGTAAAAGGTTTTAACAAGAACCAGAAAGAAACAATAATAGAAATGTGTTTTGGAAGATTGTTAAAACTAAAAGTTAGTGAATTACCTCTTAGATTAGGTTTTTATCTTCTCAACAAGTTCAATAGTAAGAATATGTCTATTGAACTTAATAAGGTAAAAGTTGAAGTTAATCCGCAATCTGTTCATGATATTCTAGGAATACCGATTGGAGGAGATAAAATTGATAATCTAAAGTGTGCTTATCCTAATGAAAAAGAATGTACTTTGTATAATTTGAATCAAAAGGTTTCAAAAATTGAAGACATTAGATTGACAGAGGTTAAGAAGCAAATTTTACTTTCAACGGAAACAGATTTTGAGTTCAAAGTAAACTTTCTCTTGTTGTTCGTAAATACTTTATGTGAGAATACACCAAATGGGAAATGCAATTTAACACTTTTGTATAGAATCAAAAGGAATACAGTTATTAGAAATATAGATTGGTGTAGTTATGTTGTTGATTGTCTAAAAAGAACAAAGGCGAGATACTCTATATACTCTTACTTCTTTGGTCCTGCAGCATATTTGATTGTAAGTGACATAGCATATAATTTTTTTATCTAAAAATATATACTTCTTATATGATTATACTTTCAGTTAACGTTTAAAATATATATTATTCTGTATGCAGTTATTGTATGTTGATAGAGCTAAAATCAATTATATTCAAGTGCCAAGAAACCGTCCAGTTATTTGCGAATGGACATCTGAAAAACTTAAACTGGTAGAGGACATGGAAGTTAATTTAGGGTGTTTAGGTGAATCAGAACTATATCAAGATAATATCCAAAATGTACCAGTTGAGGTAACAATTATAAAAGTGATTTTTGATATATAATATATCTGTTTTTTTATATATGTTAATTTTTGCAGGATTTTGAATCAAATTTGGAAAAATTGTTTGTAAAATTTACTAGTAATCAAAACAAGGCAAGAATGATTTTGAATGAATCAATTTCAGATTTCACTGATGATGAAAGTATCAAAAAATGGGAAGTAAAGTTTTTTCAATCATCAAAAGAAAATGCAAAAAATGATAACGAAAATGAAAAACAACCTGTTCAAGGTGAAGATAGAGTAGGAGAAAACAAATCTGATGAAGTTAAAGAAAAATATAAAGAAAAAGAAAAGGAAAAGAAGCTGATGTACTAAATGAAGAAAATGTTGAAGAAGAAGGTGGTAAGAATATATTTAATTGCAGATTTATTTTTATTGTTTAATCATCAAAGATTAAACTCAGAGTTTAATCACCGATGATTAAACTTCATATATATAATCATAGATGATTGAACTTCTAAATCATCGTTGAATGAACATCATATATATAATCATCGATGATTGAACTTGTTAAAATCAACGATAATTGAACTTCATATATATAATCATCCATGATTGAACTAGTCTGTGTAAAATCATTTTGATAAAATGTCAACTTCAAAAATACAGTCCAGTTTAATCATCCTTGATTAACAAATTTTTGATAAATAATACTATCAATTTTTTATGTTCATATATATATTACTATCTTGTAGGTTCTAATGAAGCAAGGAACGCTGAAAGAGATTTTAGTGGTACATTTAATGATGAAGTTATCAACAAAGAAGAAACTCTTGAACTGAACAAATTGGCTAATGAAATTTTTTCAAAAAATTATGATATTTCAAAAGGTAATTAATAATTTAATAAAAATCTATTATAAAGATGTCATTATAAAAATTTAATCGTTTTAAATAAGATATATTGTTTATAAGTTGATAAATTTTTTATATTCATATATATTTACTATGTTGTAGGTTCTGAGAAACCAGGGAACGATGAAACAGATGCTGGTGATAAAGATGGTAATTTGCTTAATCATATGTATCATTAAACATATTTTTTTAATCATTCATGGTTAATTGACTCTATTATTTTGAAATTTAGTGAACTTCAATACATGAAGTAGAATCGACTATGATTAAATAGATGTTAACAATTTAGCGTTTATATTTTTTATGTTTAGTAATATTAATACTTAATATATGACATTTGTTGTAGATGTTGTAGGTTCTGGGGCATTTGGAAATGCTGAAAGAGATTCTGGCGATTATTTAATCTTGTATTTATTAAGCATGTCTTTAATCAATCATGATAAAACGAATATTTGTTTTTGAAATTGGTTAAGTTCATTACTTAATCAATCATCTAGTGTTTATATTTATATGTTTAATTATAATATGTAATATATGACTCATGGTGTACATTTTGTAGGATTTGAGAAACTTGTGAATGTTACAACAGATGTTAGTGAGAAACAAGGTAATTAGTTAATAATGTTTTTTGTTACTTTGATATAATTGATGATATCATTCTAAAAATGATATTCATATTTGATTTTCTGTCATTTAGATGTTGATCAAATTGCATTACAAGATAATGAATTAAAAATGAAGGAAAAAAGAGAAAAAAAAAAACCATCATTAACATTAAAATCTCCGTACAAGGTACGGGTGATTGATTCTAAATCAAAATTAAGTGCTCAAGAAGATATCGTTTGTAAATGGCTATTCAACCTTAAAGGAAGTCCAAAGTATGTACTTTATATTATTTTAATATTAATATTTTATTTTTTAGTTGAAAAAAAAAATCTACCTAAATTTGTATCATAAAGTGATTTAGTTATCGCGACACCAAAATGTGGAGATATTTGTACAAGGAGAGATGTAGAAAGTTTGTTTCCAGGTCATTATGTGTACAATAGTGCAATTGATGCGTTTGTTGAGTTCTTAAATTACAATGAAAATGAAAGAGATTTGAACTCTCCAAATCGATTGTACATGAAATTCGAGTTAACTGTAAGTAATATTATATAATAGCTACATCTATATATATATATATATATATAAATTGAGTTCCAATTTTGAAGTTGTCATTAATATCATGTATTTAATATAAATAATAATATGATATAAATTAATATATAAAAAGAAACTCATTACATTGTAAGACAGAGTTTTGAAATAAATATAAATAATAAAAGATTCAATAAATAAGAGTCTTTTCAAGTTGTATAAATCTTACACATTGACATCTATAAATACTCATTCTCACATTGCAAAATTTTTAACACTCTAAAGGTACATCCAAAAGAAATACCAAAGAAATACCTAACAAGTTGAGTCAACAACAAAGATCGATCTACAGGGCTTTTGTTATTTATCATGGCTATTAATTGGTAATCCAACATAATCTTTACAATTTGTATTTTTTGAAGAAAAAAAAGTCATAGAGATGAACTCTTTATGATTTTGTTTTATAGAGAGTGTGTTAGTTGTTTTTGTTTCAAATTATAAGTCTCTTTTGTATATGTAAAAAATTGTTATTCATTGTTTATGTACATTTTGTATAAAAGTTATATTATATAATGATCTAAAAGTTATATTATATAATGATCTATATCTATATATATATATATATATATATATATATATATATAGGATATATATAAAAATTGAGTTCCAATTTTGAAGATGCAATTAATATCATGCAATTAATATTAATAAAATTGAGTTCCAATTTTGAAGTTGCAATTAATACCATGCAATTAATATTAATAATAATATTATAATAATTTTCAAAAATAAATACTTAAGAAATATAAATAATATTAATAATAATAAAATAATAATAATAATAATAATATTAATAATAATAATTTAATATTATTAAATTGTAAGCCCAAGAGTTTTGAAATAAATATAAACAATTATAATAATAAAATGTTCAGTAAATAGGAGACTTTTCAAGTTTTATTAATCTTACACATTAGCATCTATAAATACTCATTATCATATTGTAAAAATTTTAACAATCCAAAGGTGCGTCCAAAATAAATACTTCACAAATAGAGTTAACAACAAAGATCTATAGGGCTTTTGTTATTTATCGTTGCTATTAATTGGTAATCCAACATAATCTTTATTATTTTGTTTTAGAGAGGGTATGTTAGTTGTTACTGTTTAAAATTACACAACCTCTTTTGTATATATATGTATAAAATTGTTATTCGTTGTTTATGTACATTTTATATAAAAGTTATATTATATAATGATCTGATAGTTATTATTATAGTACATGCGATTGTGTATGATATTATCACAATTATTTTTGAAGTTGCAATTAATATCATGCAATTAATATTAATAATAATATTATAATAATTAAAAAAAGTTATTAAATTGTAAGCCCAAGAGTTTTGAAATAAATATAAATAATAATAATAAAATGTTCAATAAATAAGAGACTTTTCAAGTTTTATCAATCTTACACATTAGCATCTATAAATACTCATTCTCATAATATTGCAAAAATTTTAACACTCCAAAGGTGCATCCAAAAGAAATACTTAACAAATGGAGTCAATAACAAAGATCTATAAGATTTTTATATTTATCGTCCCTATTAATTGGTAAGCCAACATAATCTTTATGATTTTGTTTTAGTGAGGGTATGTTAGTTGTTTTTGTTTAAAATTACACAACATCTTTTGTATATATGTATAAAATTGTTATTCGTTGTTTATTTACATTTTGTATAAAAATTATATTATATAATGATCTGATAGTTATTATTATAGTATACGTGATTGTGTATGATATCTTATCATGTTAATGGTCACAAATTGTTGTTCATTTGATTTGTTATTTTACTTTTAATCCAATTAATAGGTTTTGATCGCCATTTTCACATCTTGCAATTCTCTAATTAGTAGGAAAATATTAATTAAATATATTGGTGGTTGTTGAATTTATGCTTATTTTCGTTTGTATATGTATAATCTTCTATATATACATATAAAAATTGAGTTTCATGGATGAAGTTGCATTTATTACCATATATTAAAATCATGTTAATAAATATTGAGAAACTTAAAAGTCGTAAAATCAATAGTTATAAGTTAAAGTGATAAATTCATTTTAATAACAATTTTAACAAACTCACTAAATTGTAAAACCAAGAGTTTTGAAATAAATTAAATAATGATAATAATTAAAAATTCAATAAAATATGACTTTTCAAGTACAAATTAGAATCTATAAATACTCATTTCCATGTTGAAAAAAATTGAACACTCTAAATGTGCATCCAAAAGAAACATTTTTGCTTACAATGGATTAATACCTTCATCTAATAAAGTTGTAAGCTTATGTATTATCTTTATTGTTTATGTTTATGTTTACGTTTTATCTCTAAACATTATTTTTTTGGATAATCCAATAGTGGTGTTGCTAATATTGTTTATATTGTAATCAAGCTTAAGGTGGATCCGAAAGAAACATTTTTGCTTACAATGGATTGAGACCTTCATCTAATAAAGTTGTAAGCTTATGTATTATCTAATTATCTTTATTGTTTAAGTTTATGTTTTATATCTAAATATTATTTTTATTTGATAATCCGTGTTGCTAATATTGTTTATATTGTAATCAAGTTTATGATAGGAGCTCATGGTTTTATCCCGAAATAATTGGGAGCTAATTTCATATTTGCATATGAAGTGAAATTTAGGAAGGTGGATCAAAAAGAAATATCTAACAAGTGGAATCAACAAAGACCTTTAAGGATTTTTGAAGTAAAAAAAGTCATAGAGATGAACTCTTTATGGTTTTGTTTTATAGAGAGTATATTAGTTGTTTTTGTTAAAAATTACACAACCTCTTTTGTATATGTATACAATTTTTATTCGTTGTTTATGTACATTTTGTATAAAGATGATATTATATAATGATCTAATATCATTATAGTATATGAGATTGTGTGTAATATTATCACATTATTTAAGATGAATGTCTTATCATGTTAAATGTAAATTATTGTTCATTTGATTTGTTATTTTACTTCTAATCCAGTTAATAGGTATTGATTTGATGTTGTAGTGTTTAAAATTTATAAAATATATAATAGTAAATTCTATGTTAAATAATACTTCCTCCGATTTAAAATAAGTGATACATTGTTAGTTTCACGGTTTTTGAGGCAAAATATGATAATGATAATTAAATTAGATTAATTGGATGGTTAGTGGAGAATGGGTCGCACAAATTTTGAATAAAGTGAACTTAATAATGTTTAAAAGTAAAAGTACGGGTAAAGATGTCATTTCACTTTATTAAAGTAGATAGTTAGTGGGTGTGGGTCCCACTATTTTTTACCAAATAAGGTAAGTTTTCAAATTGTATCACTTATTTTGATACACCCAAATATGAAAAGTGTATCACTTATTTTAAATCGGAGGAAGTAGTAGTAAACTAAAAGAAATAATAACATAAATAATATAACAAAATTTATAAAATATTTAGTAGTAAATTCTACTTTAAATAATATTAGTAAAACTAAATTAAATAATAACATAAATAATAGTAGTAAATTCAATTAAATAAAAATTAAGTTCTAAGTTTGAATTAGCATTAATTACATAGATATTTAAATGTAGTGCTAAATTTATAAAATTTATAATAGTAAATTCTATGTTAAATAATAATAGTAAATTAAATTAAATAATAACATAAATAATAGTAGTAAATTCAATTAAATAATAGTGTTTTCATTTAAATAGAAGTTACATATTATAAACTATAACAAAATTTACAAAATATATGGTTGTAAATTCTATGTTAAATAATAGTAGTAAATTCAATTAAATAATAACATAAATAATGGTAGTAAATTAAATTAAATAATAGTCTTTTTATTTAACTAAAAGTTACATATAATGAACTATAAAAAAATTTATAATATATATAGCAGTAAATTCTATGTTAAATAATAGTAGTAAATTCAATGCTCACTTAAAAGATACTATTGTTGATCTTTGATTTTGTTACACATGAAGAGTTTTTATATTGTTTTTGTTTTAGATAACGATTTCGTTATTATTTTTATTACAAAGATACATGTTTTAGTGTATTTTATGGATTTCTATTATTTATTATGTACTTTTTGAGAAAAAAAATGTACAATTAGATGTCTGACATAATGTTTGCATTAACCAACATTTGTTGTAAATATATCGTTGTTGATTAATAGTTTTGCTTATAAAATACAAATCATGAAGTTTTTTATATTATCACTTATATATTATGAATTACATGTTTTGTGTTGCGCTAATAAAAACAGTAATAATGATTTTGTTACTTTGCATTTTCCTACAACAAACTTTACATATGTAGTAGAGTACTCACAATCAACCTAAACATGTTAACGGTCTTGCTTTAGTACTTTGCCCGTTACCCCAGTACAATGTATACGATTTACCTTCAAATAACGTTTTATCATGAACAAAGCCCGTGCATCGCACGGGCATGTTACCTCGTTTCTTATAATTATTTAGTATCTTTCAATATTCATATATGAATCATAATAAAGAATATACATTAATTGCAGGGTGCTTATTTTGATGATGAAAACTTCGATGATGATAAAAAATTCAAGAAATTTAAAGAAGATTTTGCTATGTCAGCTAATAATGATAACGAAAAGATTCAGTTAAGAAATGTTGATCTGGTATGTTAATTTAATATTTATTTAAACATAACTTTTTTATAATATAATTATCTAATATCATATTATATTATTCTTGAAAACAGATATTCTTCCCAATAATAAGGTTTGAGCACATATTTTGCATTGTTATCAACTTGAAAAATAGGAGCAATAGAAATAATAGACAACAGTGCTACAGAAATGGAGATTGAAGATAAATATGGTTCAGTTATAAACATACTGGTAAGCATTAACTATAAAAACATACATTTTTTTTTAAATTATTTTTGTATATCTAACAATTATTAATATTTGATTAACAGACGATTTTAGTTTTAAAATACTTAACTGAGATCAAGCATCCAAAATTGAAAAATATGACAGATGCATCTATTACACCAATTAGACTCCCTATGCCATCGAGAACTAAAAAAAATGTGATTGATTGTGGTGTTTTCACAATGAGGCATATGGAGACATACGTAGGTACTCAAAATAAAACATATAAACAATGGGATGAAGTAGCAGGGCTCGGAAAAGAAGGGACTGCTCAACAGAAAGTACTAAATAAATTGAGGTACAAGTATGCTGCTCTATTGCTTACATCTGAATTTAACACAAAGAAGAGAGATATTTTGGAAAGAGAAAATGAATATAGTAGAAAACCTAAGAAAGAAAGAGAAGCTGATAAGAAGTGGGCAAAATCTATTTATTATTCTCGTCAAAATTGATTTGTTTTTTAAAATATGAACAATATAAACACATTAATGATGATTTATTATTTGAACAATTGTAACAACAACAGATCATGCTTAATCATATATGATTAAGCATTAAACGTATTATGTAAAGAGTTGTTAATCATCGATGATTATCTAGTGTGTGTTTTTGAATTTGTGTGCCAACATTAGATACACTTTAACCACCAATTATTAAACTAGTATGTGTAAAATTATAAGATGCAACAAAACGTAAGGAAGGAATAATAGTTTAATCTTCGATGATTAAACGTGTTTTGAATATTTGAATAACATGTGATCGTATGCTATGCCTTAGTTGAATTAGTCATGTGAGGTTGCTAAGCGAATCACATTGATTTTTATGCTTAAAAACAGAGGATGTTATTAAGAAACAAATCACAAGTGATTCACTTTACAAATATCACATGTGATTGTATGCTATGCTTTAGTTGAATTTGTCATGTGAGGTTGCTAAGCGAATCACATGTGATTTGTATGCTTTGATAAGAAACAAATCACAAGTGATTCACTTTACAAATATCACATCTGATTATATGCTAAGCCTTAGTTGACTGAGTCATGTGATGTTGCTAAGCGAATCACATGTGATTTGTATACTTAAAAACAGAGGAGGTTGATAAGAAAACAAATCACAAGTGATTCGATTTTACAAAACCACATGTGATTTATATTCTGATTTTATAAAGTCAACATGCAGATTTTGACGGGAATGTCACTCCAAAACCAGTTAATTCATTGTACATGGATACACCAGGAGGATCGATATTTTATGCTCCAATTGTAGATGAGGGACTACTACCAATTAATGGGCAAAAGTTTAAAACACTTCAGGAATGTATTCAAATGTATATAAATTATGCGTTTAAAGGAGTTTTTGACGTACAAAACCTCAAGGGCAAAAAAAATCACATGTGATTGTTAACAAGAATCACATGTGACTGGAAAGTAACTATCAAGGGCAGAAAAACAGTTACATAATTATCACATGTGATTTATTTATGTAAACAGTTTATTAAGTAAATAAATCACAAGTGATTTTTATTTACGTATCAATCATGATTTTATTAACAATCAGATGTGACTTTGTAATGTAAAAGTGAAAATCACATGTGATTCTACACACAATCACATGTGATTTTGTTATTAAAAACATGGATTTTATTATAAATCGAGGACTCTATATAAAATAACAAAATCACATGTGATTGGAAAAGAGTAGAAAGTGAACAAAATTACATGTGATTCGATTTTACAAAATCACATGTGATTTATATTCTGATTTTATAAAGTCAAAACGCAGATTTTGATGGGAATGTCACTCCAAAACCAGTTAATTCATTGTACATGGATACACCAGGAGGATAGATATTTTATGCTCGAATTGTAGATGAGGGACTACTACCAATTAATGGGCAAAAGTTTAAAACACTTCAGGAATGTATTCAAATGTATAAAAATTATGCGTTTAAAGGAGTTTTTGACGTATAAAACCTCAAGGGCAGAAAATCACATGTGATTGTTAACAAGAATCACATGTGATTGGAAAGTAACTATCAAGGGCAGAAAAACAGTTACATAATTATCACATGTGATTTATTTATGTAAACAGTTTATTAAGTAAATAAATCACAAGTGATTTTTATTTAAGTATCAATCATGATTTTATTAACAATCAGATGTGATTTTGTAATGTAAAAGTGAAAATCACATGTGATTCTACGCACAATCACATGTGATTTTGTTATTAAAAACATGGGTTTTATTATAAAACGAGGACTCTATATAGAATAACAAAATCACATGTGATTGAAAAAGAGTAGAAAGTGAACAAAATCACATGTGATTCGATTTTACAAAATCACATGTGATTTATATTCTGATTTTATAAAGTCAACACGCAGATTTTGATGGGAATGTCACTCCAAAACAAGTTAATTCATTGTACATGGATACACCAGGAGGATAGATATTTTATGCTCGAATTGTAGATGAGGGACTACTACCAATTAATGGGCAAAAGTTTAAAACACTTCAGGAATGTATTCAAATGTATAAAAATTATGCGTTTAAAGGAGTTTTTGACGTATAAAACGTCAAAGGCAGAAAATCACATGTGATTGTTAACAAGAATCACATGTGATTGGAAAGTAACTATCAAGGGCAGAAAAACAGTTACATAATTATCACATGTGATTTATTTATGTGAACAGTTTATTAAGTAAATAAATCACAAGTGATTTTTATTAAGTATCAATCATGATTTTATTAACAATCAGATGTGATTTTGTAATGTAAAAGTGAAAATCACATGTGATTCTACACACAATCACATGTGATTTTGTTATTAAAAACATGGGTTTTATTATAAAACAAGGACTCTATATAAAATAACAAAATCACATGTGATTGGAAAAGAGTAGAAAGTGAACAAAATCACATGTGATTTGATTTTACAAAATCACATGTGATTTATATTCTGATTTTATAAAGTCAACACGCAGATTTTGATGGGAATGTCACTCCAAAACCAGTTAATTCATTGTACATGGATACACCAGGAGGATAGATATTTTATGCTCGAACTGTAGATGAGGGACTACTACCAATTAATGGGCAAATGTTTAAAACACTTCAGGAATGTATTCAAATGTATAAAAATTATGCGTTTATAGGAGTTTTTGACGTATAAAACCTCAAGGGCATAAAAAATCACATGTGATTGGAAAGTAACTATCAAGGGCAGAAAAACAGTTACATAATTATCACATGTGATTTATTTATGTAAACAGTTTATTAAGTAAATAAATCACAAGTGATTTTTATTAAGTATCAATCATGATTTTATTAACAATCAGATGTGATTTTGTAATGTAAAAGTGAAAATCACATGTGATTCTACACACAATCACATGTGATTTTGTTATTAAAAACAGATGTTTTATTATAAAACGAGGACTCTATTTAAAATAACAAAATCACATGTGATTGGAAAAGAGTAGAAAGTGAACAAAAATAGTGATATCATATTTATTTTCCAATCACATGTGATTTTAGCATTCTATACATTAATAAAAAAAAGAATCAAAAAGTGCATCATTAGTATAAATCACCTGTGATTGTAAGCATGTTAACAAAATACCATAGGATCACATGATACATCAGTTTTAAAATTCAAAATAAGTAAAACACAAATTAAGTACAAATTGTTTATGCAGAATTCAAAAAGTATCACAAACATTAAGTTTTACTTGACGTCACATCTTAATCTATTTGCACGGGCTTCAAGTATCATCTTTTGGATTTCATCCTTGGAATGTTGATTGTAAAATTGAAGCCTCATCAATAATCCTTTTGGCAAAGATGTTGAGCTCATGAGTTAAAATTTTGCATGCAAAACGCATCCTTAGCTTGTTAAGAACCATCTGTTGTTTAGAAGGATCTGTGGGCATCCCTATGTCCCATGAATTGTCAGATTGGCCAATATATAACTCCATGTGCAACATCAGAAACACACCACAATCAATATAATTTTTGTCTGAAAACCATGGCATCTTCAATTTCTTCACAGATAACTTAGAGACAGCATCAGCAACTTTATGCCCCTTCTTTTGTAAATGCGTTGAGAAACAATATTGCTACAAATAAAAGATTTATTAACTTTAAATAAAAAAAAAGAAACAAATATAATAATTTTAGGTAAAAACATAAGATTGATATAAAAATTACAACAAGTCTTGATATTTTTTTGTATCTTGCATTAAAATTCCCTCCGGTTAGGTTATCAATAATTAGAAATTTTGGATCACTTCTAATGTCAAAAACAAAGGTATAGAAATGTCTTTCATAAAAAATAGGGAAGAAAACCTGAAATATATTTAAATGTAAAAAAAAAAATTTATTAGTACTACAACATATATGATTTGATAATGAAATCACATGTGATTTTGTTATGTATATAGACTCCCTTGTTTTTATGAATAACTCTGTTTTACATTAAAAAATCACTTGTGATTGTTAATAGAATCACATGTGATTTTGTTATGCATATATAATACACTGTTTATTGAAAACACTATTTTACAGAAAAAAAATCATATGTGATTTTGTTATGTATAAAGACTCCAGTGTTTATGGAAAACTTTGTTTTACAAAATAAAATCATATGTGATTCAAAGACTACAATCACATGTGACTGAAACAGCAGTTGTAATATTCCGAAATACATGTGATTTCAATACAAATATCACTTGTAATGGACAAATAGCATGTGATTGAAAATATGTTTTAGAAAAATCTTATCAATCACATGTGATTTAAAAAAAACAAAATCACATGTGATATGATTTAAAAAAAAAACTCCTTACCAAATCATAATTTTTGAATGATAATTTATCTTGGTCATCCTCAAGAAACACCGCTAGTTCTTCTGAAAACTTTTTATATCTCTGGAATTTTGAAAGCTTGCAATCAGTTTTAAAATTGCTGTTTTGCTGTTCAAGAAAGATAATTAATAATCAGAAAAAAATATATAAAAATAAAATGAAAATAATAAATTAATAAAACTTACAAATAGACAGGTTTGCATAAAAAGTCTTCTAGGAGCATATGAATTTCTATACTTTTCTTCATATTTCAAAATACAGGCCCATGTATCAATAACAGATGCCTCAAGATACAATCTCGGGCACAAGGTCTCAAGTCCCAAACGATCACCAAAACAGGGACCATTAGAAGTCTGAAAGATGAAAGATCTATTTTGAAAGAAACAAAACAAGACAATATTAGCCACTTATACTTAAAAAAAATTATTAATTACAATTAACTAATTTTAAAAAAGTGAACAAACTAACCCAGAATCACCCTTCATGCAAATAAATGTGAAGCAACTGCATATTCATTATTATTTGAATAAGAACGACAAAAAATCTTTTTATTAACGTAAGGTGACCTCAAAACAGCTGTTGGTTTTAGGGTTTTCTTAGTCTTTTTAGTAAATTGTTTGTTGTAACGGCCTTTTCACATGCAGCTGCACACAAATCATCCAACTTCTCAAGATTCTTGGACCACCAATCATCATCAATATACTCATCTGGAACAAACTCATTTTCCTTCTCAAGAGGCTTATCGACAACATCAGGTTTTTCAGAAACACCAACATCAGCTTCATTTTCCTTCTCAACAGGCTTATCAACAACATCAGGTTTTTCAGAAACACCAACATCAGCTTCATTTTCCTTCTCAACAGAAAAAGGCTCACCAACAACATCAGCTTCATCATCCTTCTCAAAAGAAACATCGTTTGGAGAAACACCAACATCAGCTTGGCTCTCAATAATAGGCGAGAAAACAACCATATCTGTAACATTCTGAGCCACATCTTCACATACCAACGATTCGAGATTAAAGACTCTTTTAAATTCAGATTTTATATAATTTAACGCAACATTCCCTTCAGGATTTAACATCATCCCTTTCAAAAATTTCGTATGCTAAATCTCTTTGGGTATTTAAAAATTCCTACAAGATATAAAAGATGTTAAAAGTGATTCCAAAAAGAAAAAGCAGTTGTAATATTCAGAATTACATGTGATTTTAATACAAAAATCAAATGTGATTGACAATACAAAAATGACGTGATGGACAAACAGTTTAGAAATAAGATTTCTATCACATGTGATTGAAATAATGATTTAGAAAAATGTTTTTAATCACAAGTGTTCTAGAAAATATAATTTAAAAACAATGTTAACAATCACATGTGATTCTAACACTAAGATCACATGTGATTGAAAACAACAGTTGTAATATTCAGAATCACATGTGATTTCAATACAATATCACATGTGATAGAAAAATAGCATTTGATTGAAGCTGGTAATGAAAAATGTTAACAATCACATGTGATTCAAATACAAATATAATTTGAATACCTGTTTTGGTACATATTCAGGACTCCTTTTAACATCAGGATTTAAGAATCCTTCATCATCATTTTCATTATCTTCAAAAGGAAGCAATATATCAAGTGAACCGAAAGAACCCAACTCCAATTCTTTTAGCTCCCGGGTACCCAAAAATCCCTTCCAACTCTTAATAATTGGACGTTGACGAACAATGGGAAGAGAATCGAGTTTTGTTCTATCGCAATACAAAAGCTACAAAAATAAATATTAATCAACATGTTTTTTAAATATATATAAGAAACAAAACTAAAAATAAAATATACTAACAGTCAAAAAAGTGTTGGGACCACAGTAAAAGTTTTTCTCAACTTTATCCCTATCCCAAGTGTTCTTGCTGATTTTAACACAGTCAAGAACAAACAAACACCAATCCAGCAAACTAACATCAACATCTCTTGAGACAAAATTCAAAACATCCAGTTTTACTGTCCCATTTCTTTCACAAGATGCCATTGTATTAGCAAACAACATCAGTATATTCATCTTAAATAGATGATCAGGAGCAGATACTGAATTTTTAATTTGAAATGTAATGTTAGAAGGTCTAATCGCTTTATCTGTCGGATCAGATTTACACGATAATGATTGAATATTAGTACCACCTTTTGGAATATCAAATACATCATGCACGGCATCAACATCAACAGGTATGTCTCCTTTATCAGTTCTAATCACACTATCCACAGGATTAAACCTGTCAATAACGTATTAACACAATCTCCCCGGAAGCTTTTGTATGTCAAAACCTATCAAAGAACCAAAACAAAAACTTTTAACTAATTCTTGTTGAGAAGCAGACAAAGAATTCATAACTTCAGACAGTTGATAAGGAGTTGTCCTAGTTCGAATCGATCTAAGTGTGTTTGACACGGACACGTTTTCATCAGAAGATTTTTTTTCCGATCTTTGGGTTTTGGATTTATTTTGGATTTAGAAGTTTTGGCTTTTTTCGATATAGGATTTTTGGTTTTGTTGGATATAGGCTCTTTGGTTTTGTTGGATATAGGCTTTTCGGCTTTGTTGGATTTTGTTTTTTTAGCCTCACTAGGTTTAATAGAAAAAAGAATTGGGCGGTCTTTTCGTGCTATTGATTTCTTTCTAGGTTTTGATTTAGATGGAGGTTCTTGTTTTTTTCTTTTTTTTGAGATTTCTTCATTCGCTTGCAAAATAGGCAAATTGTCTATTAACATATCTAAATCATTTTCGCTACCTAAAAACAGAAAAAAAAAAACACATAAGATATCACAAATGATTAGATTAGGAAATAATTAAACACAAACATGTGGTTAAATTCTAAATAGAAGCAAAATCACATGTGAATAACCAAACACATTTATCTTAAACTTAAATAAAGCTAATTAAATGCACAATCACATGTGATTTAAAACAGAGGTTCAAAAAAAATAGTAGAGCTATTAACATTTCAATATATCACATGTGATTTAAAGCATTGGTTTGATTCTAAATAGAAGCAAAATCACATGTGAATAACCAAACACCTTTATCTTAAACTTAAACAGATCTAAATCACATGTGATTTACAACAGAGGTCACAAAAAAACAGCACATATATAACATTTGAGTACCTCACATGTGATTTACAAATACAAAACACTAGAAAACAAAAACATTAAGTGAAACGTATCAACAAACATCATACGAAACCCTAAATAAAGTTCGCAATACAAAAATACAAATAAATGAACAAGTATTTGTGTATAAACAGTAAAAAAAAACATAAATAATAAGAAGAAAATCGCGTTTGAACTTACATAGAATTTCATCGGATGGTTTTTTTGGAGAAGAAGCAGAATCGGCCATTCTAAATCGCATGCAGGAGTGTAAAACTAACAAGCTTCGTAAAACGAAGGCACAAATCAGCGAAAATGGGTTGAATCACGACGGTTTCCGATCAAATTGATGGAGATGAAAGGGTTTTAAGAGAGAGATAGAGAGAGGGAGAGAGAGAGAGAGAAAATGAACACACGCTATAAGTGAGCGGGAATAACGAAAACTAAAGGACAAGTTAGTTTTAACACTCGGGATAAATGACCAACATATCCTTGCGCTAATTTAATTAGATATTTAAAGAGCCAAATAATTTAAAACGAAAAAAACAATTAACACAGTAAAATCACATGTGATTTAAAACGAAAAAAACATTAGAAAGCAAAAATCACATGTGATTTTACTTCGGTATCAAGTGCACAAAATTTTTTTTTGGAATGTTAATATGACATATGATTGAAAAGTTATGAATTATTTTACTGTGATAAGATGAGATACTGAGAACAATCACATGTGATTGCACACAAATAACATAATAATCAAATAATAAATACACAACCAAAAAAATAAAACATGTCAACACAGTAAAATCACGTGTGATTTAAAACCAAAAAAACAATTAAATTTATAATAAAAACACTAAAATCACATGTGATTTTAGTTAAGTATCAAGTGCTCAAAAAACAGGATAAACTGTTTGCATATAACAAAAACATATAACAATATACATAACTTAAAATAAAAACTGTTTTAAGACAATTGTTTATTTATCACGAACTGATCGATTAGAAATGGCACGAAGAATATAAAGCTTGATTTGTTCTTTTGTGTTGGCCTTGGTGAAATCATATGCCTTTTGAATCATTTTTTAGGCATGTATATTAAGGTCATGAGTAATAATTTTTGATGCGAACCGCATCCTAAGCTTCCTCAACATCATATTTTGTTTCTCAAAATCAATTGGCATATCAGTGACCCATAACTTTTCTGATCGGCCATTGTATCCTTCCATATGAAACATAAGAAAAACACCGCAATCAGTGAAATTCTTTTTAGAGCACCAATTCAAATTCAACTTCTGCGGCTTCAACTTCCCAACTTCTTCACCAAGATGATGTTCATATGCGATTAAATGGGTAGAAAAAAAATATAGCTGTATACAAAAAAGTTTATTAAATATTTATCAAATTGTAATAATTTTATAGAAAATTAAATGAATATTTAATTAAAAACTTACAAACAAATCACACATGTGCTTGTATTTAGCATCAAAATCGTCCACAACTCTGTTGTCGATAATATAAAATCCAGGTTTCTTCCTTAAATCAAATACCAAACAATAAAAGTGCTCAAAAGCACATATAGGGAAGAAAACCTGTAATACATTTAAATGAAAAAAACAGAAATTAGATAAAAGTTAAAAATTTTCTACAGAATCACATGTGATTGTTAACAAAATCACATGTGATTGATATCTGTACAATCAAGGGCAGAAAAACAGTTACATAACTATCACATGTGATTTATTTATGTAAACAAGACATTTAATTATAAAGTACAGAGAGACAGTAAAACAGTTTATTAAGTAAATAAATCACAAGTGATTTTGATTAAGTATCAATCATGATTTTATTAACAAGCAGATGTTATTTTGTAATGTAAAAGTAAAAATCAAATGTGATTCTTGAAATTGAGTATCAAGTGCATAAAAACAGTATTCGAAAAGTAAAAAATCACAAGTTATTTTATTATCTATCACATGTGACCTACACACAAATCACATGTGATTTTGTTATTAAAAATAACAAAAACACAAACTGCACTTACCAGATCGACTTTCTCAAATGACATCTTATCAATATCATCACTAAAAAAAGAAAGAATACTTGTTGAAAAAGTATTGTATATCCAATCTTGTGTATATTGGCTACCAGATGAATAAACAGGGGAAGGCTGTTCATGAAAGATAGTTAATACTAATACAAAAATATACATATTAAAAAAATTACACTTACAAATATAGTGGATGAAAAAAACACTCTCTTCAAAGCTTTATGATGTTTAAACTTTTCTTCATGGTTTAAAATAATTGACCAAGGATCAATTATACTTGCTTCGACATAAAGACGAGGAGTAAGTGACTCTAGAGACAAACGGTTAGCAAATGTCACGTCATCAGAAGTTTCAAAGATGTTTTCCCTGTTATGGAAAAAAGAAAAAAATGAGTGTTACATAAATAAAAAATAATAATAAATAAAGATTAACTAATTCAAAATTAACAAATAATTCAAAAAAGTAATCAAATTCACATCCGATCTTCAAGAGCTGCAAAAAGCTCGCTTGCAACAGCAAATTCAGAAGCTAAAAGACACGGACTCGCAACAGTATTCTTATTTATATAAGGTGATCTCAGTGGTGGGGATGGTTTTAAAATTCTTTCTTCCTTAGAAGGCTGCACCACTGTTTTAGAAAAGTTAACATTTTGCAACCACCATGCAGACATAATTTCATCATCTCTGCAATCTCATAATCTTCATTAATCTCATTCTCAACCTCAACAACCTTTGAAGCAACATTCTCATCCTCAACCTCAACCTCATTAACTTTGTCAACATCAACATTCTCAGCAAACTCCACATTGGGAACACCAACTTCAGGCTATAAAATTCAGTTAATAGTATTTAAACTCAAATATACTCTGGAAATCACAAGTGATTGAAGTACGTTTATAAGAAATTAAAAAGAAAGAGAAATGATAATACCTCACAAGCAATCACTAATTCAAGATTAAAAACTCTGTTAAATTCAGATTTAACAAAATTTATCGTCGTATCCCCTTGTGGGAACTGAGCATCAACACGATCAAAAATTTCATAAACCAAATCTTTGTGTGTTTTGACAATTTCCTACAAAATTTCAAAAATTAAAGTTCATATCACATTAGATAGGAAAAAATAAACACAAGTTATGGTATTTGAAAATCACATGTGATCAGTAATATATATTTAGAACAAAGTATTATAAAAATGTTTTCAATCACATGTGTTTTGACAATATGGTTTACAAAAATGCTTTCAGTCACATGTGAATAAGAAAAGAAAATCACAAGTCATTGAAAAAAGTTTATAAGAAATTGTCAAAACAGAATGTTAAATTTCAATACATTTTTAGATACAACATCAGAATTTTCACGAATTTTTGTAGAACTATCATCAATCTCATCATCATCATCTCCTTCTTGAACTTCATATGGTGGCAATAGATCAAGCAACCCAAAGGAACCCAATGCAATTTCTTCTTTCTCACGCCTTCCCAAATTTCCTATCCAATTTCTGAAAATTGGACGTTTACGAGGCACCACAACAGAATCAAGTTGGGTTCGATCACAGTATAAAAGCTATAAAATAATAACAAACAACTCAATGTTAAATAAATAGATTTGATAAATTATATCTTAAAAACAAATTTAAAATAAAATATACTCACGGTCAAAAGAGTGGCATGACCACAATAAAAAATTTTGTGAACATTCCAGCCGTTCTTGCTTAATTTAAGATTGTCAACCACGAAGCGACACCAATCAATTGATCTAACATCCATATCTTGTGCAACACGGTTCAAAATATCCATCTTGATATACCCATTAGCATCACAGGATACCATTGTAGTGCAAAATAGCATGAGAACGTTCATTTTGAAAAAATTATCAGGTTTACCAGTTGAACTTTGAATTCTATTAACAATCATGGAAGCCCGAATATCCTTGGCTGGTGAAAACTGGTCAAGCCATTTCTCGATAAATTTAGTATCAGATTGTAAAGGTAATGACTGAATATGAGTGCCATCTTTGGGAATACCAAAAACCTCATGAACAGCATTAACATGAACACTTATATTACCTTTATTTGTTCTAATAACCGTATTCTCAGGGTCAAATCTGTCAACAACAAAATAACATAGCCTTCCCGGTAATTTATGAATGTCAAACCTAATTAACGAACCAAAACCCATGCTTTTAACATATTCTTTTTGCGGATCAGTCAAGGAACTCATCAAATGTAAAATTACGGATATACCCTTCCACGCACAAAACCCATTTAAACTAGGATGTAATCTGGACCATTGATCTCCTTGATCCAAGGGTCCAAAAAGTGTTCCTTGAGACTTTAAAATATATGTGGACCTCCTTGAACATTCCACTATAATTCCCAGAAACTTAAAAAATTAAAGGGGATTAGTTTTCATACCACAATTTTTGATAATCCTACCACAATGTACAACTATTCATGCAAACTGTACAAGCATATAATGCACATATTGTGGTATAATGCTTAAAAGATGTGGTATGAAAATCACCCCTTAAAATTAAAAGTCTAGTTTCATCATCGAATGATTAAACATTATATCACAGCTTCTTTTTATAAAAGTGTGGTGCTAATTCATTTATGATTACTCATAAATAAAAAGGGGGTGATTTTTCTACAACATATTTTAATGCGTCTACCACAATAGTTGCATCACATATTTGTACACTATGCATAAATACTTGTACAGTGTGGTATAAACCTCAAAAAGTGTGGTAGCAAAATTAATTCCCTAAAAAATTATTCATGGCAAAAAAAAAATATATATGAGTGTTAGGTCAAATAGTTAAATTTAGTAACAAATATATTCCTCGCAAATATATGGTAGTTATATTTTGAACTACTTGATTTAAAAATATATGAGAAAGTGTTCACTCGCAAAAAAACACACCATACCTGAAAACTATAAACGCGTAGTTCCCTCCCTGGAAGAATATCAAACGAACATTTCGAATCGAATCGAAGTTCCAGAAATAGATGGCTAAAGAGAATAAAATGCGTTTCGTTGGAGAAACATCAAGATCAGAAAAAATTAAAGGTAAATAGTTAAATCGTTTGCGCGTTGATGTACGTATTACGAATTAGATCTGTAAAAGTTTAGATGTTCAATTTTAATCATATAAATTTTGTGTTAAATTCGATTTTGAGTTTGAGTTAATTTTAATCCTTAATTTATATAGAATCGTTTGAAATCGATAACATAAAAAATAATTTACCAAAAACAGTAAATGATCCTCGGAACGTAATACTTGTAACAATATAATGATATTGCGATTTAAATACTTGTTTATTTGTTTAAAATCACTGCTGAAACTATTGATTCTGCAATCAACTCTAAATTAGACTATATATCACTTTTCCTTATATTTTAATGTATTTTAATTTTAAATTCTATGATTACAGAGTTTGTATTTTAGGAGTACCTGTTGATTAATCATATATGATGCATCGATCCGTTAAATATGAACATACGTCAAATTGTGATATGATATTTAATCACAGATGATTAAATGAGATTTGATTTTCAAAGGTTTAGTCGGCGCTTAATATTACATGATTAAAAATGTATGTTTTGATTTATAAAATGTTTATTGATTGTTTATTAATTGTTGATTAAAACGTGTAAGACTTTTTATATGTAGATTTTGAGTTTGACTTAATTCTGATCCTTAATTTATGTAGATTCAGTTGAAAACGATTACATAAAAAATAAAAACGAAAATCAGCAAATGATCCAGTGTATGAAGAACCTGCAGGACCATCAAAAAGGAAGAAAACGAACAAAAAAGCAAAACTAATCGAATCTGCTACAAGCTCAAAAAATTCAAGTTCAAAAAAAAAAAAAAAACAAAGGTAAATTTCATATGATTTCATTTTATATCTGCTTTTTAATTATAGGCAACGATTTTTGTACCACGTGTTTTAACTCGTGTACCACATCAAATGCTTTATGTAGCTGTACAGTCTGCAGATATAGTTGTACAGTGTGGTATAGACTTCAATATTTGTGGTATGAAAATTAACTCCCTTTCATTATACATGATTAATCGAGTCTCTGTTTTTGAATTCGTATAACATCATCAGTTATTATTTTAATCATATTTGATTTAAATGATATGTTTAATAATGTATTATTAAAAGAGTCATTGTTTTGAAAAAATATATGTAACATAATCATATCATGTTTAATCATGAATGATTAAACGAGAGTGTTTTTTTTTAAATTTGTGTGATATGATTATTACACAAATTAACATCATCAATTGTCTAGTTTTCATTGTTGTGTTAATCATGTATGATTTAATCTGTTTTTGTTAAATCATTTATGCAGGTACATTGATAACAAAACAAGACAAATTTAAATCAAAACAATCAAGAAATGCTAAGAAATGCCAGAAATCAAATTTTGCAATGAAAAATAGATGCTCACCGGGATCATTATTTTCTATTGTTCAAGGATTAAGTGATGAACAGAAAGAAAGTGTTACGGATATGGGGTTTGGAAGTTTGTTAAAAATGAAAATGACCGATGTGCCTCTAAGACTCGGTCACAAAGTTCTCCACAAATTTAATAGAAAAACAATGATTATTAAATTGAAAAATGGTAATATTAAAGTCACAAAGAAATCAGTACATCAGATGTTAGGAATACCATCTTGTGGGTATAATATCAATGACATGCCTAGTTTTACTCACGATGATGAAGAAAGCTGCATGTATGAATGGAAAAAACAATTTAAAAGATTGAATCTTTAAGATTAACAGAGTTGAAGAGCAAACTTTCACAAACACCAAAAGCAGACTTTAATTTTAACATTAATTTTCTAGTGCTCTTTATAAATAGCTTATGTGAGGGTACACAAATGGGAAAATGCAATCTCTTACCTTTGCAAAAAATAAAAAAGAATACAGTTATAAGCTGTATAGATTGGTGTAGTTATGTTGTTGATTGCCTTGTAAGAACAAAAAGTTGTTTCAAGCTGTACTCACTTAACTCCTTCTTATATGGTCCAACAGCTTATTTAGTTGGAAGTTTCTTATTCTAACACATTTTCAGATTTACATATGAATACACAAAACATTATTTATCTAATTTAATATATCATTTTTTATATGTAGTTAATGTATGTTTATCATGCAAAATTTGATTATATACAAGTTTCAAGGGAACATCCAGCAATTTGTCAATGGACATCTGAGAAATTAAAACTTGTAGAGGATACAGAGATTTCTGAAAAAACATTATGTGAAGCAGAGTTTAATGAAAGTTACAAAGAAGATAATTCCTTTCAGGTAACTATTGTAACATAGTGAATTCATATATGATTAACCTTTTTATCTTATTTTTTTATTTCCTCATTGTGTAGGCATTTAACTTTAAAGTTGAAAGAAAATTTACTAAAATTTTAACGAATATGGAAGAGCTAATTTTGACATTAGAAAAAGCATTACAATATCACCCTACAAATCAGCATTTCAAAAATATCCAAGTGAAGAATGAAGAATATATGTATTATTTTTCAAATGAACTACAAAAAGATGATGGAAATGATTCTGATAATGGTGATGTGGTTGCTAAAGCTGATTTTCATGATGAACTAGAAAAAGATGATGGAAATGATTCTGATAATGGTGATGTTGTTGCTAAAGCTGATTTTTGTGATGAACTAGAAAAAGATGATGAAAATGATTATGATAATTGTGATGTGGTTCCTAAAGCTGATTTTTGTGATGAACTAGAAAAAGATGATGGAAATTATTCTGATAATGGTGATGTGGTTGCTAAAGCTGATTCTGGTGATGAACTAGAAAAAGGTGATGGAAATGATTCTGATAATCGTGATGTGGTTGCTATTAAAGCTGATTTTGGTGATAAAGCAACTGGTAATTCTATTGTTGGGGTTGAAGTTGATGATGGAAATGGGAAAGGTGATGATATTGATGGAAATCTTGATATAGTTGTTGATGATTCAGGTGTTGATGGTAATAATGTTGGAGGTATTCATAAAGAAAGTTATGTAAATGATGAAGATCGAAGAATTCAACTTCATGATTTGGGTGGAGAAAATAACAATTCATCAAATATAAAAAATACTCAAGATGCAATTAATTCAAGTGATCAGTTTTGGAATGATCCAGCTGTCACAGAAATAGCTGACAAACTTGAATCAGGTATTCATTACAAATTTATAATAAATATATAGTGGTATATTAAAATTTATGTAATTCAAAATGTTTTAGGTCTGTTAATTGGAATTAATCAATGTGTTGTAGATAACGTATCTGGGGATGCTAATCGGTTTGATGCAGTTGATGCAAATGTTATGGATAGCGTGAAAGAAGCAAATGTCTGTACAAGCTTTGGTAAAGAGAATGAAAACATAATTGAAGGTATTAACTGTTAAATTAAATATAGTTAATATTTTTAATATTGTATTCATATATTGTTAATCAGTTATGATTAAAGAATGACATGTCCATAAAAATTAATTAGTAATTATATTTTAATAAATGATTTTGTCTATTGTAGATGATGGATATTATTAAGATGATTTCTGGAATGATCCATTAGTGTTTGAGGTTGCTGACAAGGCAGAAAAAGAAAAAAAAGAAAAAAAAGAAAAAGAAAAAGAAAAATTGAAGAAAAAAGTTACTTTCTGTGATGTACCAACATTTTTCTTAATCCCAGAAGATTTTGAAAAAGCAGAAAATCAAAAAGAGAAAGAAGAAAATATTAAAAACGTTATTCTCTCCGATGGACCATCATTTTCCTTGGGAATAGATTTAAGCCCAGATGAAATTGACAAAGCAGAAGATCAAAAGAGATCAAATGAAAGATCACAATTAAAGGAATCAATAACTAACGCTAAAAGTAAACTAACAGATGAAGAAGATATTGTTTCTGACTGGTTATTCAACCTTAATGGATCTACAAAGTATGCACTAGATTTTATTTAATATTTTTATTAAAACTACAAAACTAACTATGTGTGTATAATAAAATACAGTGAATTGGTTATAAGCAGCAGCACTGGACAACGAATTGTAAGGAGACAACTGGAAAGCTTATACCCGAAAATGCATGTATATTCAGTTGTCATTGATGCATGGGCAGATTTAATGAATCACCAAGAACAACAAAGGGACACATCACAGTCACCTTTTCGGATGTTTATGAAGATGGAAATGTCAGTAAAAAATATTTTATATAATTAATACATATGAATAAGAATTTTTGGTAATAATCATATATGATTATTAATTTTAAACTAATATATTATTTAAATATTTGTAGAATTTTTATCTGAATGCTCAAGGAATTTCTGAAGATCTTCGATACAACACGTTCAAAGAAAACTTTGCTCTGTCTGTTAATAATGACGAAGACAAATTACAACTCAAAATATTGATATGGTATGTTAGCTTAATCTTTATTATTTTTTTTTCTTTCTATTTTTCTATCTTTTTACAAGCTAATATTGTATTATTAAAAACAGATTTTCTTCCATGTCGCGAAGAAGGAACATATATATTTGATTGTCATCAACTTGAAAAAAGCTACTTATGAAATTATCAACAACAAATTTATTTTTGAGGAAACTGTGAACAAAAGATATGGGAAAATATTTAATGCTATGGTAAGCATTAATAATAAAGCAAAAACATATTTTTAAAAAATATCATATATGTTTAATAATTATTCGTATATGATTAACAGAAATCATTGATGATTAAACTAGTTTTTTAGATAATTAAACCTTGTTTTGTGCCTTATTTTGTGTTTAATCACTAATGATTAAACTTTGAGATTGTTTTTAATCATCGATGATTAATAAAAGTATTCTGTTTTTAAAATAAAAAATGTTGTTTAATGATCGATGATTTATCTTGTCGATGTGTTTAATCATTGATGATTAAACTTGAGGTTGGGTCTAAAAATATTTTTAAAAATATCATATACGTTTATCAATTATTCGTATATGATTAACAGAAATCATCGATGATTAAAATATTTGTGTTCAATCACTAATGATTAAACTTTGAGATTGTTTTTAATTATCGATGATTAATCAAAGAATTCTGTTTTTAAAATCAAAAATGCTGTTTAATCATCGGTGATTAACGTTGTCTCAAAAGATGTTGTTTAATCATCGATTATTTATCTTGTCGATTGTTTAATCATCAATGATTAAACTTGAGTTTGGGTTTAAAAATATTTTTTAAAAATATCATATATGTTTAATAATTATTCGAATATGAGTAACAGAAATCATCGATGATTAAACTAGTTTGTGGGATAATTAAACCTGTTTTGTGCCTTATTTTGTGTTTAATCACTAATAATTAAACTTTGAGATTGTTTTTAATCATCGATGATTAATAAAAGAATTCTGTTTTTAAAATCAAAAGCTATGTTTAATCATCGATGATTAAACTTGAGGTTGGGTCAAAAAATATTTTTAAAAATATCATATATGTTTAACAATTATTCGTATATGATTAACAGAAATCATCGATGATTAAAATATTTGTGTTGAATCACTAATGATTAAACTTTGAGATTGTTTTTAATTATCTATGACTAATTAAAGAATTCTGTTTTTAAAATCAAAAATGCTGTTTAATCATCGGTGATTAACGTTGTCTCATAAGATGTTGTTTAATCATCGATGATTTATCTTGTCGATTTGTTTAATCATCAATGATTAAACTTGAGTTTGGGTTTAAAAATATTTTTTAAAAATATCATATGTGTTTAATAATTATTCGTATATGATTAACAGAAATCTTTGATATTGAGATATATGCATGAACTAAATCATAAGAAGCTCGAAGAAATGTCAAATAAAAGTCTAATACCAAAAGTAATTGAAATGCCGTGGAGGACAACAGATAATGAAGTTGATTCTGGTATTTTTACTATGAGACATATGGAAACATATGTAGGACAATCAATTTCAACATGGAAACCGGGATTTGGAAAAGAAAGTGTTATTCAAGATCATTTTAATGAAAAGCTCAGGAAGAAGTATGCAGCAAGAATGCTAACTTCAGAGATTAACAACATGAAACAATATGTACATGATAGTGTTTTAGAATATCAAAATCAAAAAATAGCAAAAACGTTAGGCGAAAATGTATCACTGTGACAAAACAATGTATTGTGGACACCCTTGACAATTTGGTTTTATATCATTATCAAAATTCTATTACTTTTGCTAAAATATATGTATTTTAAAAAAGGTGTTAAGCATATTCATGTGTGTTTAAACGACTCTTCGTTTTTTATAACATCTGTTTTAATCATCGATGATAAACTTGGTGTTGTGTATAATCATCGATGATTCAGTTATTATGTTCAAAATCACTGTTGCTGTTTTAATCATCGACGATTAAACTTTTTTATGTTTGTGATTAATCAATCAATATTAATAAATTGATAAATAATACATCAACTATAATAACATACCACCGTTTAATACTTCCTCCAATTCAAAATAATTGATACACTTTAAAAAAAATCAAATTTACAGAAAAGTTTAATTAATGATTCTTTTGTTTTGATGTATGATTCTTTTTGGCTTATATCCCCTTCTCCAAATCCAACCTTAGTTGTGCGCTTATCCAGAATCTTGACTACTAGTGAAAGGAAGGTTTTGTCCAACTTATCACTCTCATTTTCAGTCGGCTTAAACGCGTCATCTTCATCATCTTCCATAGACTGAAATGAGCCTGATTTTGTATCAGTTTGACTTTCTTGATGAAATTTGCAGGATAATTCAAGATCTTCATCAACTTCTGTTAGGATTTAACAGTTAGGAAAATAAAATAAAGATCCATTATGAAAAATATATACCTTGTTTGATACATAATTCTTCTAATTATATCCAAAAGGGTTTAGATTTAGGAAGAATATGTTTGAGGAACTTGATGGGTTGGTTGTGTATCTTCCTCATTGCATAATCTGTTTTCAAAACACCATTATTTATTTGTCTTTTGTCGTCTATCTCCTTCTCCAAATCTAACCTTTCAAGTCTTGGAAAGTGATCTACAAAAACTCGATTATTACTTGAATCAATTTGATTCATAGTGTTTTGATCCATTTCCTTTTTGTTTTTTGTAGGAGATTGCTTCTTAGTTGTGCGCTGATCCAGTATCTTGTCTTCTAGTGAACAAGTCTATTCTTTGTTTATTCTTTTGCAAAACTTGTACATCTGATGATCTAATTTTCTTCTTCCAATAAAATCAACTTCTAGATTTTTAATCACTAATCTTGAGTAAATAGCTTCGTTCATGGTTTTATTAACCTATAATGCAAACACCCGCAAAAGTAAAATATAATAACATAGAAATTGCAAAATAAGTATATGCAATAGACTGATTTGTAGAACAAACTTAAAGTATTTAAAATATTCAAATGATCGGAAATGATAGAGATGGGTGATGATCTGTATTTTGGGGAAGAGTATTTATAAAGATTTTTAGGGGGCACTGAGAAGACATGAATTTATGAACTGATGACGTAAAATGACGCATATATACATAATAAAAATATATTTGATTATTTTAATTTTATTATTATTACTCCTATTTTTTAATTTAAAAAGAGTAGCATGTATAATCATCGATGATCATTCGATTTGTTAACATCGACGGTTTAACTAGTGTGTGTTTTTATATTTGTGTGATCAACATGTACCATTTAATCAAAGATGAATAAAGTTATTATTCATTAATATAAACATATAATACTGATTGTAATAATAAAATAGTTCTGGTTTATATAATTATTAATATTACTGGATATGAAAAATATTTGCACAGATTATTTTGCAGAGATTTTCAGGCGGCGCTGAACAAAACTGCAATTATGATCTCTTTTTGAAAATGGCTCATATTTATTACAGTAATAATTAATGTGTATTATTATTAATAATAATATTATTAAATCGGCAATTTTTTATACCGTTCTGTTATTTTCAATTATGCGCTATTTATTCATCGGTAATAAAAGAATTTTGTTTTAAAATCGCATATGCTTTCATAATCTATAATAATTAATATAATCTCAATTTTTAAAATTATATTGTTTAGTCATCGATGATTAAACATTTGATGTTGTGTTTTCTTGGTGTTTAATCATCAATGATTATTATTCTTGTTTGAATCAATGTTTAATTATCGATGATTAACCTAGTTTGTGGGAAAATCATAGGACTGTTCAAAAAATTCAACAAATCGATGCTAAAACATCAGCAGTGTTCGAAACATGTTTACTTATTTAATCCTCGATGATTAAACTAGTTTGAATTTTATATTAAAATGCTTTGAGATTGTTGTTAATCATCGATGATTAATAAAAGAATTCTGTTTTTAAAATCAAAAATGTTGTTTAATCACCGATGATTAACGTTGTCTCATAAGATGTTGTTTAATCACCGATGATTTATCTTGACGATGTGTTTAATCATCGAGGATTAAACTCGAGGTTGGGTTTAATCATCAATGATTAAACTACTCTGAATTTTTTATAAAATGTTCTTTAATCATAGATGATTCTACGTTGTTTTTTGTGTTTAATCATAGATGATTGAATTAGTTTAAAGCATAATTATGTAGTCTAATTGTGTTTGTTTCTAGATTATGTGAACTTATGTTTAATCACTTATGATTAAACTATATGATGTTTAATTATGAATTCTTTAATTTTAGATCACTTACCAGTAAAATATATGTTGTTTATTTATGTATGCTTTTATTTTTTATGCACACCAGTTTAATCATGGATAATTAAAACAAAAGAACATGTTTAATCATTGATGATTAAATACAAATACCAACTTATGAATCATCGATGATTAACCAACAATTTTTATAAAGATTTTTAGGGGGCACTGAGAAGACGTGAATTTATGAACTGATGACGTAAATCGAAAATGATAGAGATGGGGTTATGATCTGTATTTTGGGGAAGAGTATTTATAAATATTTTTAGGGGGCACTGAGAAGACGTGAATTTATTAACTGATAACGTAAAATGACGCATATATACATAATAAAAATATATTTGATTATTTTAATTTTATTATTATTACTCCTATTTTTTAATTTAAAAAGAGTAACATGTATAATCATCGATGATCATTCGATTTGTTAATCATCGACGGTTTAACTAGTGTGTCTCTTTAAATTTGTGTGATCAACATGTACCGTTTAATCAAAGATGAATAAAGTTATTATTCATTACTATAAATATATAATACTTATTATAATAATAAAATAGTTTTGGTTTATATAATTATTAATATTACTAGATATGAAAAATATTTGCAGAGATTATTTGCAGAGATTTTCAGGTGGCGCTGAACAAAACTGCAATTATGACCTCTTTTTGAAAATGGCTCATATTTATTACAGTAATAATTAATGTGTATTATTATTAATAATAATATTATTAAATCGGCAATTTTTTATACCGTTCTGTTATTTTCAATTAGGCTCTATTTATTCATCGATAATAAAACAATTTTGTTTTAAAATCGTAGATACGTTCATAAATTAATATAATCTCAATTTTTAAAATTATGTTGTTTAATCATTGATGATTAAACTTTTGATGTTGTGTTTTCTTGGTGTTTAATCATCAATGATTATTATTCTTGTTGTTTGAATCAATGTTTAATCATCGATGATTAAACTAGTTTGTGGGAAAATCAAAGGACTGTTCAAAAAATTCAACAAATCGATGCTAAAACATTAGCAGTGTTCGAAACATGTTTACTTATTTAATACTCGATGATTAAACTAGTCTGAAATTTATATTAAAATGCTTTGAGATTGTTTTTAATCATCGATGATAAATAAAAGAATTCTGTTTTTAAAATCAAAAATGTTGTTTAATCATCGATGATTAACGTTGTCTCATAAGATGTTGTTTAATCACCGATGATTTATCTTGACGATGTGTTTAATTATCGAGTATTAAACTTGAGGTTGGGTTTAAACATCAATGATTAAACTAGTCTGAATTTTTTATAAAATGTTCTTTAATCATAGATGATTCTACGCTGTTTTTTGTGTTTAATCATAGATTATTGAATTAGGTTAAAGCATAATTACGTAGTCTAATCACTTTTGATTAAACTATATGATGTTTAATTATGAATGCTTTAATTTTAAATCACTTACCAGTAAAGTATATGTTGTTTATTTATGTATGCTTTTATTTTTTATGCACACCAGTTTAATCATCGATAATTAAAACAAAAGAACATGTTTAATCATTAATGATTAAATACAAATACCAACTTATTAATCACCGATGATTAACCAAAAATTTCTTTTGATTAACCAAGTTTTATCACTTATGATTAAACAATTTATTAATCATCGATGTTAAACTCGTCTTAGTTTTCAAAGTTTCGTTAATCATGCATTATTTCATAACGTTAAATCATTGATGATTGAACAAGTGGTTAAATATCGATTATTTGTTAATCAATGGTAATTAACCATTATCTTATAAATTTACAGACAAGATAATCACCGATCAATAAAAGGCACAACAATTTAAAAAACAAAGCCTACATATACATCGATGATTAACACAACACCTAATAACTTCAAACAAAGATGTTTAATAAAACATATACTTCAAAACACACTAGAAGATTAATCAAAAAAATGATTAACAACTTGTTTGACCTTCTTTACGACCCAGACCCTGTTTCGACTTTTTGGTTCTTCTTTGCACTGCATGGTGCATCCGATTTTGTAAGAAGTTGAAATCATCAAGACTTCAAGATCGAGATAAAAAAAAAAAAAAAAAATTCGAGATTTTACAAAATTTAGAGTCTCTTGAAGTTGAAGTAAACGATTTGCAACAATTTACAGTTAGCTGTTGCAAATCATTTACTTCTACTTCATGATACTCTAAATTTTGTAAAATCTTGATCTTAAACTCTCAATGATTTCAACTTCTTACAAAAACGGATGAAGCATGGGGTGCAAAAGAAGGTTGAAAAAGAAAGAGGAAACAGACTCTGGAGCATGGGGTGATAAGAAGGTCAAACAAGTTGTTAATCATCGATGATTAACATCACACAGTATCTTCACGACCAGGCACTTCGAGCAGATAAACTTCTGTGTCTTCAAAAATATTAACTTATTTGTTAATAACTTCAACACGATTGCGTCTTTTGTAGCACGTTATTGGGGATATTATTTCCTGCAAATAAACGAAAAAATATAAAAAATCAGAAATGAGACGAAAAAATAGAAAAGTACAGACTTCCATCTTCTTTATTTTGAGTGTTTTTGAAGAACTTCCGACTTACATCTTATTTGCTTATGAGAATGATAAGAACGTGTTTTTTTGAAGGGTTAAGGTTGATTTTTAAGCACCGAATGATCAATTTTTTGAGAAGTTATAGTTGATATTTTATAGTCACGAATAATGATCAGTTTTTTTGGCGGTTAGAGTTTTATTGGCACTGAACAGAAGCGCAATGATGACTTCTTTTGAAAATTTTGCATATTTACTACGAGTAAAATATTGATTCGAATTATTATTGTTATAATAATTTATTTTTTATTAATATTAGGTTTTAATCACAAATATTTAACCCATGTATACTTATTTGTATAAGCATCATTTTCATGTCATCATTTTCATGTCATCATTTTTAAAATCATTCATTATTAAACTATTGTTTTTTCAAATCATATATTTTGTGTAATCACTAACGATAAAAATTAACTTGGTGTATTAATCATTAATCATCAATAATTAAACTGGTGTGAACTTTTATATAAGATGCTCTTTAATCGTAGATGATTTAAATTGGTGTTTTGTTTATTCACTAATGATTAAACTTTCAGATTGTTTTAATCATCGATGATTAAACTTGAGGTTGGGTTTAATCATCGATGATAAAACTAGTCAGAATTTTTTTTAGAATGCTCTTTAATCACAGATGATAAAAAAACTTGTTTTGTGTTTAATCACTAATGATTAAACTTTGAGGTTGTGTTTAATCATCGATGATTAAACTAGTCTGATTTTTTTATAAAAAGGTCTTTTAATCATAGATGATTAAACCTTGTTTTGTGTTTAATCACTAATGATTAAACTTTGAGATTGTTTTTAATCATCGATGATTAAACTAGTCTGAAATATTATGTTGGTTAATCATCAATGATTAAACCTGATGTTTTAGTCTAATCATAGATGATTTATATTTGGCTGTGTAAAATCATAAGATGGTTAATTATCCATGATTCTACCGTGTATTTTTGTTTAATCATCGATGATTAAACTGGTGTCCAATAATTTTCAAGTATATCAACTTACTGAACTAAGAACTCATATAAAAAATTGCAAAACGTCAAATTATAAACATTACATTATTTTACTAACTAATAACATTTGAATAATACTGTTCCATTAGAATATTAACATGTTTTTTTATAATTAGTTATGGATTCATATTCATATGAGATCTCTTTGATTACATCTTTGAACTCATCTTTTCTTTTTACCTCATCCCTTCTTTTCCATAGAATCCTAATAATCTGATTTTTGAACCACAAGTCTTCTTTCTTAGTTATCAGCCATTTTATACCAACCAAGTGACTAATAGGAGCTTTCATAAGTTGTTGTTCTGGTAGAAAGCACTCTTTTCCTTCCGAGTCAGTAACATATATCCAGGTGGACATAGTGCATAGCTTTGATCTATGAATTTTAAATTAGTAGGTACTTTTTCAATAAATGAATTGTACTTTGAGCAGACATGAATGCACTCTGGAAGATTATTTTTGTAAGCCTTTGACATCACACAGAAGTCCCTATACTCGCATTGTTCCATATTTCCGTCTTTATATCTAATATACATTAAAGCATGGATTTCATCAAAAACAATGTTTGACTCAGAAGTTCTAGATGGCATATCAAGAATCAACCTGATTAACTTTCCCCAGTCTTGTAACCCAAGATCTTTTATACTATTTAATGGAATTTTCAATGGATCTTGTTGGTACAAACCTGTACAAGTAGTCATTATGGTGCCTTCTTCTCGTTGAATTGTAAAATTTTGTACGTCAAAACTTATAGAGCAAATATCTCCGAATCCTTTTTGGTACTGATATCTCGGTTTTATGGGCTTCTGAATCCTCTTTTGCTCCTTGTTATTTTTTTGAGCATTAATTTTTGAGTTAATCCCCATAGAAAACAGTGATAAAGAGGGAATGTCAGTTGGAGCAGGCACATCTTCTAATTTAATGTCCGCGAACTGAATGGTCTGTTCCATTTCAATTTCTGCTCGAGTCTTTTTTGGGATTCGTTGCCCATCATCAGTGATTGTTATTATTTGAGGGCTTTGATCAACTTTTGATTTAAATGAGACATCTACGTTTTCTCGTGGTCTTTTTTGTTCAGATAATGGAATATTATCTTCTGGGTTTTGTGATGATGAATCAGATGACTTATCTGCTTGTTGTCTTCTTTTTGCTCTTTCCAATGCAGTAGTATATAATCTTTGAAGATCAGGTTGAGGAACTTTAATTGCAGTTGGTCTTGGTTGAGGTTCATCATCATCAGAGATGGAGATTTGTGGTTTTGTTGGTGATGCGGAGTTTTTTGGAGGTTGATCTCCTACAACATTATTTATACGACATGAATAATCATTTATGATTAAACTTGGTATTTGCGTTTAATCATCAATGATTAAACTTGAAGTTTAATCATGTATGATTAACCTTACATTTTCAAGTGTAATCATAAATGATTAAAAAGGTTATGTTGTTAAAAAAAATTATAATTATATTTTTCTTTTCAAACCTTCATTCTCATCATGCACTACTTCTTCAACAGTATCATCCTTGTCAACAGCACCGTCAACTAATTCAGAAAACTTTTTTTTTCCACCTTTGGAAACTTTCATTATTCGGATACATTGAAACAGCATCATTCAAAGTCAGATTGAAACTTTCTTTAAGAATCTCTCCTTTCTGAAATAAATTTTCTAATTTTCTTTCAACTTCCTGCAAAATAAGATATATTAAAAATGTATATTTTTATTTTTTTTTTGTAATTTAATTAATTAATTTATCAATATTTTACCTGCACAGATTTATATTCAACATAAGGTTCATGTAACTGCCCATCATCTAATACTACCTCCGTGTCTTCTATAAGTTTAATTTTTGCAGATGTCCAATGACAAATAACTGGACGTTCTCGCGAAACAGTCATGTAAGTAAATTTGAAATGATCAACATACAATAGCTGCATATAAAATTATATATTAAATAACATCATTTAAATCAGTTTTTATGTAATCATTTGTGAATTGACTAAAGATAAATTTAATATAAAATATTAGAATTATTTCACTTACAACTAAATATGCTGCTGGACCGAAGAAGTAAGAGGTTGGTGAGTTTGGATTGTATGTATTCTTTGTATTGATAAGGCAGTTGAGAAGATAACCACACCAATCAATTCTACTAACATCAGTATTTTTCCCAATTCTGTATATTGGATAAATGTTGCATTTCCCCATTGATGTACCCTCACAGAAAGTATTTACAAACAGCAAGAGAAAGTTCATCTTAAATTTAAGATCCGCTTCTGTTGTTAGTAAAATTTTATGTTTCAATTCTTTCAGTCTTAAATTATCAATTGTTTCAAATTGTTCACTCCATTCAGTCATGAAGCTTTCTTCATCATCCTCTTTAATAGCTTTCATCTTACAAATATTAATGTCTCCCATTGGTATTCCTAACATCTCATGGAAAGATTTTAATGTGACATTAATATTTCCATTTTTTAATTCAATACACATCTTCTCACTATTGAACTTCCTCAAAACAAAAGAAGCAATTTTTAAAGCCATATCAGTCATTTTAATCTTTAAAATGCTTCCAAATCCCATTTCTTTGACTGCTTCTTTTTGTTCTTTACTTAATCCTTTACAAATAAAGTACATCGATTCAGGAGAACATCGATTTTTAAACGGAATGGCTTTATCTTCATCAATATAAGCAGATTTTGTTTGACTTTTGTTAGATGCTCCTTCATTTTTAGATTTACTTTTAGGTATCCTTGGTTTTTTAGTAGCTATCATTTTTAGTCTTGATTCAGCTACTTTTTGAACATTTTGCTTCTCTGGTTCTTCAGTTTTAACATCTGCATAAATGAATTTTAAAATAAACAAAAATTAGATTTCTTTTAATCATGGATGATTAAAAAGTTTACGTTTAATCATCGATGATTAATCATGTATGACTAACCTTACATTTCAAGTTTAATCATGGATGATTAAAAAGTTTACGTTTAATCATCGATGATTAAACTTGGTATTTGCGTTTAATCATCAATGATTAAACTTGATGTTTAATCATGTATGATTAACCTTACATTTCAAGTGTAATCATAAATCCAAAGTTTAATCATCCATGATTAAACAGCATCTTACGATTGTTAAACAGATTAGGTTAATCGTTTATGATTAATTCCAAGTTTAATCATTCATGATTAAGCATCATCTTATGACGCAACACAAGATAAAAAAACACTAGGTTTAATCACAAGTGATTGATCATCTTATGACGCAACACAAGATAAAAAAACACTAGGTTTAATCACAAGTGATTGATCAGCATCTGTGATTTTTACAAACAGATAAAACAACATATTATGAACATTAAAATCGCTAATTCATGCGAAACATAGACTCGTTTAATTACAAAGAGATAAAACAGCAACTTATGAACATCAAAATCGCTAATTCATCTGAAACATTGACTCGTTTAATTATACATGATTCAACATAATCTAACGATATTTCAGTATTCAAAAACCTCAAACGTTTATTATCATCATACATGATTTCGTTATACAACATAATTTCGATTAATCGTATGCTTTTCAACTAATACCTTTTTTTGTAAATTGCTTTTTTTGCTCATCGGTAGACATTTTCCTTTAAATGAAGAGATTTTGACTGCAAAGTTAGGGTTTTCGAAGATGGATCGATCGATTGTGTAGAGAGAGAATGGTTAAGTTAGGGTTGATGTTTTTTGACGCCGGAAGATCTAACTCAAAACTGCATTCGAATTTTGACGATTTTGCCCTTCTCTCATTCTCACATTCTCACATTTTTTGCAATTATCAAAGGAATCCCCCTATATATATATATATATATATATATATATATAGGGTCCGGATCCGGTGAGGACTCTTTTCCCGGTAAGGACTGCGAGGACTCCAAAAAAAACACTAAAAATGATCCAAAACAAACTTTTTTCAAAAAAAATTCTTTTTTAAATATCTAAATCGCAGCCTATAAGATCCAAAAAAAAAGTTTTTCAAAAATGATCCAAAAAAAAAAAAATGGATCATAATAATGATCCACAAAAAAAATATGGATCATTGTTATGATCCGCAAAAAAAAGTGGATCATAATTTTTTTTTCAAATTTTTTTTTTGTCAAATGTAGTAATTATCATGGGGAGTTATATATTTTTTTTCCGGAATTTTTTGAATTTTTTTTGAGGTGTCCTCACGAGTCCTCACCGTTTTTGGAGTTCTCACCGGATCCCACTTATATATATATATATATATATATATATATATATATATATATATATATATATATATATATATATATATATATATATATATATATATATATATATATATATATATATATATATTGTGAGATCGGGTGAGTACTCAAAATCTAGTGAGGACTGCGAGGACAAATTTTAGTCGTTAATCTCAAAGATGTGTGGCTAAGATTTTCCCTTTTTTTTTAAAATATCGTAGTGGCAATTTTGTAAATAGTATGAAAATTTTTATGCTTTTCCTCTAAAGGGTAAAATATCCAAGGGTTTTTTTGCCTTAAAATTTCAAGAAAAAACTCAGCTCACGCGCCTAGAATTGCATGCACACACTCTCGCCACGTGTCTCCACCCTATTGGCTGGACTATTTTTTTTTCCACCCACTTCTGATTTTTTGCTATAACTTTTTATTTTCTTTAAAAAAAAAATTCTGAAAAAACCAAAGTTCTTAAAATTAAATTCTCTACAAAATGAGCATAGACATGAAAATTTGAAAAAAAAAATATTTTAAATTTTTTTTAAAATTGGAATCATTTTATTATTTATGGATCATTTTGCTAATTTTGGATCATTTTGTTATTTATGGATCATTTTTCTAATTTTGGATAATTTTGTTATTTATGAATTATTTTGCTAATTTTGGATCATTTTGTTATTTATAAATCATTTTGTTAATTTTGGATCATTTTGTTATTTTTGGATAATTGTCATAATTTTGGTACATTTTGTTATTTTTTGATCAGTGTTAATCTTGCATCACATAATTTTGTATAAATAATTAGTCAAAATAGATCATATACTTCCTCCGATTCAAAATAAGTGATACACTTTAGGTTTCACGGTTTTTGAGGCAAAAGATTATAATGATGGTTAAATTAGATTAATTGAATGGTTAGTAGAGAATGGGTCCCACACTTTTTGAATAAAGTAAAGTTAATGATGTTTAAAAGTACAAAAGTAAGGGTAAATTGGTCATTTTACTTTGTTAAAGTAGATAGTTAGTGGGTGAGGACCCTACTTTTTTTTGCCAAAAAATGTAATTTTTCAAAGCGTATCACTTATTTTGAATCACCCTAAAAAGAAAAGTGTATCACTTATTTTGAATCGGAAGAAGTATAATTTTGGATCATATTTGGTGGGTTTTATTTTTACCCTCAACTTCGTATTTCGGTCATAACATTTTTTTTCTTTGTAAAAAAAACTAAAAATGCCAAATTTCTTGTAATTAAATTTTCTACAAAATAAGTATAGTCATGAAAATTTGGAAAAAAAAAACCCGGATAAAATATTGGATCATTTTGTTAAATTTGGATCATTGTCAAAGTTTTGAATCATTTTGTTAATTTTGGATCATTGTCATAATTTTGGATCATTTTATTATTTTTGGATCATTGTTAATCTTGCATAAACATAATTTTGCATAAATAATTAGTCAAATAATATATCATATATAATTTTGGATCATTTTGTTCATTTAGGATCATTTTATTTACTTTGTATGATTGTTAATTTTTGAATCATTTTGTTATTTATGGATCATTGTCAATTTTGGATCATTTTTTTTTCCAATTTTCATGACTATACTTATTTTGTAAAAAATTTAATTTTAAAATTTTTGACATTTTTAGATTTTTTATTTTACAAATAAAAAAAAGTTATGGGCGAAAAATGAAGTGCGGGGGGGAAAACCCACTTCCAATTATCGGAAGACAAGTGGCAAAAGGAGGAAAGGGGGTTTTAAAAATAACCTTTATGCCCTTTTTAAGATGAGTGGACGAAAATTGTCCTCGCAGTCCTCACCGGGTTTTGAGTCCTCACCGGATCCGGACCCTATATATATATATATATATATATATATATATATATATATATATATATATATATATAGAATATGGATCAAGAAAGAAGCTAGCTTATTTAAAGAACTTAAAGAAGCAATTAGAAGCATTGATTTAATTAAGACATTAGAGAGAACTCAAGGGCATGATTGTCATTTTCCCCCCTCCTCCAACATAAACATCGCCCTTTTCAATTTCCCTTATTCTTGTGTGTGTTTTTCAATTTTCCCTGTATCATCTTCTCCACATCTCCTCTATAGCTCCATTAATGGCTTCCTCCACAACTCCTCAATTGTAACCATATATGGACCAGGTATAATGTCCTATTCAACTCCAGGTACGAACCCTAATTAATTCCTTCTCATTTCAGATTTGAACCAGATCTGAACGATACATATGCTCCAGACGCATATACTAGCTTCAACTCAGTTTTCTTACACCCATATCTGGAAAAAATTGGATTTCACGAGCTGCCTCAACAAACCTAGATTATTATACGTTAATTTTAGTATTTTTGAGTGACTTACGAACTTTTTATTGAATCATTCAGTTGGAATTTTTAGCAGAAAACGGTACCATCGGGATCGCTCAGAGGAGAGGCTCAATTTGATATGCTCAATCTTCTTCTTTCTTCTTGATTCCTTCTAGCTGATGATTAAATCTGATTTGGTTCGTAATCCACGTTTTTTTTCTTCAGTTAATTTGATTGTAAACTTTACTTGATTGACATTGTTCGTTAGCAGATATAGTTTAGGGTTATTGAAGCTTCAAATTGATGCTGCTAATGTTCATGTTAGAAGTAATTGAGTAGAATTTCTTAGTTATGTAGAGAGTTGAATTCCTTAGATATGTATGTATGCATCTCTTTAGACAGAGTAGCTGCTAAAAGCCAATTTGTTGAATTTGTTGCTCATATGATAGGCTGGTATGAATTACACATTCTGACAGTCATTTAGTAATTTAGGGGAATAATTAAGGTTGCTATATATGAGGGTGGTTCATATAATTTAATGAGATACGAGGTTATAACTTATATGCACTAAAAATATAATTGTTTGACCCATTTGACCCGTTTTACAAATTTTTTTCTTTTGTTGAGCCTCTCCTCTGAGCGATCCCGATGGTTCCATCTTCTGCTAAAAATTCCAGCTGAATGATTCAATGAAAAGTTCGTAAGTCACTCAAAAATACTAAAATTAACGTATAATAATCTAGGTTTGTTGAGGCGGCTCGTGAAATCCAATTTTTTCCAGATATGGGTGTAAGAATACTGAGTTGAAGCTAGTATATGCGTCTGGAGCATATGTATCGTTCAGATCTGGTTCAAATCTGAAATGAGAAGGAATTAATTAGGGTTCGTACCTGGAGTTGAATAGGACATTATGCCTGGTCCATATATGGTTACAATTGAGGAGTTGTGGAGGAAGCCATTAATGGAGCTATAGAGGAGATGTGGAGAAGATGATACAGGGAAAATTGAAAAACACACACAAGAATAAGGGAAATTGAAAAGGGCGATGTTTATGTTGGAGGAGGGGAGAAAATGACAATCATGCCCTTGAGTTCTCTCTAATGTCTTAATTAAATCAATGCTTCTAATTGCTTCTTTAAGTTCTTTAAATAAGCTAGCTTCTTTCTTGATCCATATTCTATATATATATATATATATATATATATATATATATATATATATATATATATATATATATATATATATATATATTGAACGGAAAGGGAAAAACAACTAAACACGGGTTGCCTCCCGAGAAGCGCTTCATGGTTTAACGAGTCTAGAGCTTGACTCGGTGTTTCTCTTCTACTTCTTTTCGCCCATCATGGCGAAATGCACCTCCTCCGTCTCGGTCACGCCTTCATTCTCGTCTTCATGATATATATATATATATATACATATATATATATATATATATATACATATATGTATATATACATATATGTATATATACATATATATATATACATATATATATATATATATATATATAGATATATACATATTGTATATATATATATATATATATATATATATATATATATATATATATATATATATATATATATATATATATATATTGAACGGAAAGGGAAAAACAACTAACACGGGTTGCCTCCCGAGAAGAGCTTCATGGTTTAACGAGTCTAGAGCTTGACTCGGTGTTTCTCTTCTACTTCTTTTCGCCCTTCATGGCGAAATGCACCTCCTCCGTCTCGGTCACGCCTTCATTCTCGTCTTCACGATAAAGCTCTAAGCGATGCCCGTTAACACTGAAATGACCGTTTTCGGTAACGAGGTCTACGTATCCCGATGGGTGTTGTTTTAGGACGGTATGTTGGAATATGCTTCACGTACATGACATATAGTTATATGGCTAGAAGCATGTGACCCTAAAGGGTCGCACACTTATACACCAAACACCATTTAATATATATAATATAATTAGGGTAATTATATTATTTATATAAACTACGATTACTTGGCTAGTTATGTTTTAATTAATTGTTAAGTTAAAATGTATTAGTGAGTAATCATAAAGAATCAAAAGAATAAGGGACTAAATGTTATATCTCATAACTTGTATTATGGATATATATTTAGATTAGGAAGCAAGAATGATTAACCCTAATCCGTCCCTCTTACCCCTCACGGCCGTAACTAAAATAAACTTATAAACAAGAAAGTGATGCACGTTTTTGGTTAGTGGTGGCTGACAAACGAACACATGAATTAATCATCCTTTTGATTTTGAGTTTGACGTAAGAAAAGGATCATGATTCCTTTTGTTCTTGATTTCTGCTTAAGGGACTAGCATCCCAATTGGTGTTCTTGATATGGTGTAGTGTGGATAGCATTAGAGGTATTCTACCTTGAATTCTTGGAGTTCTCCATCCTTATTCGTTGGTGTAATCAAAGGCTTCAAGGGTATGATTTCCATCCTAACTCTTTGATATTATTGCTTAATTATATTGTCAATATGTAGATCCTTGATTGGTGATTTATGTAATATTTTCCGCTCGCGTTTTACTTTGATTAAACCGTAAATCACTAACAGTAGTATCACGAGTCATCATATTAATGATTTAATTAGCAAGTTTTTTTGTAAAAAGTAGCAAAATCGGAATTTTTGGCCCCTAGAGGCGTGCGAACGTAAGAAAAAGAACCCTAGGGTTCTTTGTTTTTTTTAATTTTTGAAATTTTTGTTAATATGGGGTTAAAATTTTGATTTTTTGAAACCCTAATTGCTACTAGTTACAAAAACCTTAATAAAAAATTAGTCTTGTTTTATTGAATTTTTTATTTTAATTTCGCTTGGTTTTTTCAATTAATTGTTAATTTTTCATATGACAAAACATGTATTTTTGCCATATTCCAAGCCAAAGCCTTGTCAATTGTTGCTTGATTGTGCAAAACCGATGAAAACATAGACCGTTTGTGATTGAATGTGATTTGTTTGAATGTTTGGTTGTTTTTGGGAAAGCCGTGTTTTGGCTAATTGTTGTAATTTTTATTCTTTCTTTTCTTTGGTGCCATTTTTTGGGGAAAATTTCAATTGTAAAAGTATTAGAATAGTTGTATTTTATTTCCTTTTTATCTTGTAATTTGTTGACTAAAGTTGAAGAAAAGATGAAGAAAAAACAACAATTTTCGGCACCTCATGCGCAGCTGCATGAAAACAGAATTTCCCGGAGATTCGCAACTCGTTTGGACCTAAAACCACCGCCAAAATTTCCTGAACTCAGAGATCTACAACTTTCCACAAGGCCGGGAAGACTGGGAATGTCGTCTGCTAGGTCGAATTTCACTTCAGGCGCTGCTGGATTTTCTGGACAGATTGCATTTTCACATTGGTTGGGCTCTACTTAAGTGGGAGCCCATTGGGTTTATGTAGGCCCGCTCGGGTTCATGTTGGCTCGTCCCCTAGCTTGACCCTTCGGTCCGTCGTGATGACTCACGTGACCGAACTTAGGTTATCACCGGTCGAGGTTTTGCACAAATTGTGTTGCATGTTTTATTATATGTTTGTGGTTGTGACATAATTTCTATATGATACAAATAATAAAACAATAAAAAATATGATTTTTGAACTCAAACATTAAAACATCCAAATTTTTAATCGTCTATGATTACTTGTGATGATTACTCTTAATCTAAACTTGTCTTTTGAGATTAATACAATAAGTTTAAATATGATTTGAAACTTAAAAATTCCTTTTTAATCATCAATGATTACTTGTTAACCATCAATGATTATTTAATAATCCATGATTACTGTTCAATCATCAATGATTACTTGTTAATCATCTATGATTACAGTTTAATCATCTATGATTATTCTTTAATCTAAACTTGTTTGTGATATTAATACAAAGTTAAAATATGATTTGAAACTTATAATTTAATAATCGCTAAAACGTTTTTACCGTTTATTAAAATGACTTATGAAGTGGTATGAATTAAGTATATGATTCATTCATATCTTAATAAAATGTTTCTTAAAATTTTGCATACCTAAAATTTAAGTCACGCCGTCAATTTGTTGAACTCACTTGCTTCTACTTTTAAATTCACGTGAGACGTGGTTTGAATTTAGATCTGAGGTCATTATTGTCTACTCGTGAGACCTAGATTTATTTTGACACGAGTTCACATTGGATGACTTAATCGAGTTAATGGTGAGATCTTGACACGAGGCGAAGATGCGACAAACATGCCACTTGACCCTAGATGCTTGTTCACTAGGTGCCATGAAGTCCCATAACTCTAAGAGTTGCACTTGTAATGCAATTGTTGATCACCACCTACCTATTGGATCTATCATTGCTAGGAGATCAACTGATGTGATGATAGAAGTCAATGAGGATCTTAGCTTTTAATCAAATTAATTGGGTAGTTAATTTTTTAAAAGAAATTATTATTGAAAATACTATTTTTTGAACTTTGTGTGTTATACAGATAACAACAAAAAATCAAAACCTGAGTATCTCCACTCTAAAATCAGTTCTTGAAAACTGAAATCGACTAACATCGAACTCTAAGGATTGTCCTTAGAGATGAGAACAAGTTGATACACCTATAAGAGGCCTTACCTGAGGCACCTCCTGCCAATTCTTCTACTGCTGTTCGTCAAGCCTTTACTGAAACATTTAACGAACACCAAGAAGTCGCTACTCCTATGCTTGTGAGCATGAACCACGAGATCTGAAAGAACTTCGAGGAACTCACAACATATGACACGTTAAGTGAGTTGAAATTGATATTTCAACAACAAGCAGAACATGAACTGTTCGAAACAGTTAAAGCATCCCACGCTTACAAGCAGGAGGACGGCCAATCAGTTAGCACATACATCTTGAATATGAAATGCTATCTTGATCAAATGGAGCGTCTTGGTTACCCCTTACCACAAGTTCTTGGAATGAGCTTGTTTCTTACCTCACTATCCAAGGACTATGACCAGTTTTAAAAGTACATAGCATAGGGAAGACAATCGTTGAATAATATGCTATGGTAAAACTGGTTGAGCAAGGGTTACCCAATACTATTCTAGCAATCAGGGAAGGTAAAACCGCAAGCACAAGGCAAGAGTCTAGGTAAGGGTAAGCTAGTTTACTTTTCCAAAACCTACGATTCCCCCACCTGTTAAAAGGAGCACCATGTAAAGGATATTTCTTGCCATCATTGAGATGAAACCGGCCATTGAAGGAGGAACTGTCCTGCCTACTTGGCAGAGTTGATGAAGGACAAATGTTTTATGGCTAGCACATTAGGTATCTTCATTATAGAACTCCATACTTTTCCAAATAAATCTTGAGTGTATGACACTAGTTGTGGAACTCACATTTACACAAATGTGTAAGATTAAAAGTGAAGTAGAAAGCTAAATGAATGGAAGCTGTGATTTTATCCTTCCTAATGCATTAATTATTGTTTTGAACAATTGTTAATTATGCATTGTTTAGCTTTATCGTTTGTTGAATAATGATTTATTCAAAATATTATGGATTATGATATTTTGTTTTATGAAAAATAACATATTTTTATAACTAGTCCTTGTAATAGTATATTTGAAATTAATATGCATGATCCTAATTCAAACGATAGTTCTATATACAAATGTAGCACTCAAGAATCCAAAGTGGTTTGGATTCCATTTACCTAGATCATTGTCATCTTTTCCACATAAACAAGAAACGCATTTTGATTCTATAACACGGCGGACTTCTTAACAAATGATTATGAATCATTTAAATGCATCTCTTGTATATTATGGAAAGGTAACAAGGAAGCTTTTCTCCCATGTTAGGCGAAAAAGCTAAGAATATACTTAGACTCATACATACTAATGTATGCGGCCCTTTTAGAAATGAGACTAGGGAAGGTGCTGAAGGATTTATGTGCACAGTTAGTCAACCTATGATGATACATCCATGCCTACGAAACACTTAAGGGTCACACCGGTGAGTGCATGTAATACGAGTAAGATATGTAATGATACTTGGAAGAGGGATTATTCATAATAGTCATTTATGAATCAAGTTAAGTATTAAGTTAAGTTCAACTTATTACTAGATTACTTTAGCTAACTAATTAATACAAGTATTTGTACATTTACTAGTTGAGTAAATATACAATGTGTTAATTATAGATTATCCATAATATGATTTAAAGCAATTAAATCATATGGTAATTGGATAATATTATTGTCTAAATTATATAAAGTTTATTATATAATTAATTATTAAAAGTATAAAATACAAAGTATATATTTTGTATATTTAATATACACGAAATATATAAGTGTATAATACTAGACATTTAATAATTAAGTGGGACAATAATAACTAGTTAAACTATAAGGGTTTAAAGAGTAAAAGGATAAGTTTAATTAAGTATTAATATTAACTAAACTAGAAGGGCCCTAAGTGAAAGTCCTTCTATTATAAATAGAAGGCTTGGAGTTCCCTTATTCCTTGATAACAATTGCCGAAACCCTAGCCCCTTGGTTCCTCTCATTCGGCCGAATAGAGCAAGACACCAAGTCTTGGTGTTCTTCGTTCTTCGTTCGTTCTTCGTGTTCTTCAAGTCTTGAAGATCAAGATCGTTACAAGTGATCAACTAGAAGGTCGCTCGTTGTGTTCATCATTAGTGGACTTTCTTAAGCAAACAACAAGGTATGTTTTGGGAAACCCTTTTCTCCCTTCTCCCCTCTTGGACGAGTTCTACCGAAGAACCCTAGGGTTCTTTGGTTGATGGTCGAACAAACCACACAAGCCATGTGTGTGTTCGGGTTTTTCGTACAAGGTTTCTTTCTTGTTAATCTAGTTTAGATTTCCAACATCCCAATCCTTTAGGGTTTAAGGATTAAGTTTAATCTCAGTTCCGCTTTTAGGGATTAAACTAGCTAGTTGGTTTAACCGGCAAGAACAAGTTCATGTTCGTGACAGTATGGTTTGTACCAAGCGTACTAGGAGGTTGACCCAAGTGGTCAATCAGTTACAATGAAACCCTTCAGTGGTATCAGAGTGTTGGTTTAGAAATCTAAACAAGAATAACAAAGTTTTTGTTTGTTTAAATTCCAACTTTTTTTATTTTTTTCGTTCCTTCTTCTTTTTCTTCCTCATAGATTTCGAATGAGGTTAAAGAACCCTAGACCAAGAATGTTAAACAATTTAGTTTAATTGTTCATAAGGATTCTAAACCCTAGTAATTTCGAGATCAAGAAAGAACCCTAGGACCAAGAACATTAAACTAGTTTAGTTTAATTGGTCAAAAGGCTTCTTTCCCTAACCCTAGTATGTTCGAAAATTACAAGAACCCTAGGATCAAGAATGTCAAAAATTTTGGTCAAAAGGATTCTTTCCTTATTAATTGATCTTCAAAATCTATGACCAAGTATGTTAAACTAAGTTTTAGTTTAATTGGTCAAAAATGATCCTTTCCTTTTATCCCTAGATTTCGTGAATCATGGAGGAGACTTGGAAACCAAGTTTGATTAAACTAGTTTAGTTTAATTGGTGGAAAAGTTTCATAGGCTTAAGGAAATTTTCGAAACCCTAGAATTAACCTAGGACCAAGAACATTAAATTAGTTTAGTTTAATTGGTTAATAGGATTAATCAAGAACATAATCTAGAACCTAGAAAATTAAACAAGTTTATGTTTAATGAGGTTTAATTATTGTTTTAGTAAGTTTATTAAAACTAGTTCTTTAAACCTAGAAATCTAGAAAAAGTTTTATTGTCTATAAAGGATTAAATTAATAAGTTTAAATAAATCTATTAAAGTTATAATCTATCCTAATATTTAAACAAAGTTTATAATTGTTTGAATAGGATAAATTAGGATTAATCTTTAACTAAGAGGTGTTATTGATCAAGAAAATTGAAACCTAGTTTTAATTGATCAAGAACAAAATAAGGGTTTAATTAATTAAATTTAAATAAGGATTAAAAAGGAGGTGTTAATTTTTTAAGTTTTAAAATTAACAAGATGTATTTATATTATATTATATAATTTTTCGGATTTTTCAAATTATTTAAAAGTGATTTGAAAAAGATAAAATAGTTTGTACGTATTTTAATTAGTCTAAGTTAAAATACAAATGTACAAATTAGGTGTAATATTCTTACTAAGAATGTTATAAGTTTTTAAAGAAATAAATTATATATATATATATATATGTATATATATATATATATATATATATATATATATATATATATATAATACAAGATTAAATGGACCAATTAAATTAAATGTTATTTTGATCATAGTTATAATATTAAGTAACTCGAAATTTGTATTAAATTATAATTTGAACTAGAATGTACAAAGTTGTAAACAACTAGAAATTGTACAAACTAAGTTATATTATAATTAGATGATACAAAAGTTATAAATATTATAATTAAATTGTATAAAGTTATAAGTAATTATAACTAGTTATTTATACAAGTATATTACGAGTTACGTAAAATACTAGATTAATGATGAAGGGTAAAATAACATAGGAAATTTTAGAACCTATATTTAACTTGTCTAAGTTAAATATAAGAATGGTTTAAAACAAACTAAGATTATTATATATAACTTATATATATAATAAGTTTATTAGTGTTCACCGAGTACAAACTAGTGATTGTGCTTACTCAAGTGCCATCATGGTTGTTGGAATTAGTGGGAGCTACACAAGAAAGTCACAAAGTTTATAAATGTGTCTTTAGGACATATTTTGGAGAATCTAATAAGTAAATGTTTAATTTTATTATTAAACAAAGAAAAACTAGTTATGTTAAATTAGAGTTATGACTTGTGTTCGTAAGTCATAAAGAATTAAAATCTCTATTTTAAATTTTAACATAGGGTTTGAAGTTTTTCAAGTAAATAAAACAAATACGTTTTATTAAGATAAGGTTTTTCACTAAACCTAGTAATATCTTTTGTACACCTCGTCTTTAGGTATACAAAGTAAAATCGAATAAATTTAAAACTTAAAGTTTTAAAAGATATTTAGAAAGGCGTCTTGTGGAATTCTTGAATAACACAAGTCGCACATTTTAAATAAAGATTAAAATTGGAATAAGGTTTAAGTTTAGTTTAAGACTTAAACAAACCCAAGAAAATCTTAGATCAAAGTACTATCCACCTAATGGAACACCTCACTTGTTCAACGATATTCATATTGTAAGGATAAAGAACCTTAGATATGTATTCAAATCATTGCAAGTGTTAGGGTGCGTAAGGTTCTGTGATAATCGGGAGTCCCGGCGCAGAACATCGCACTGTCTTAGATGGTCTGATCTACTTTGGTGATAATCGGGAATCCCGGCCCAAAAAGTACTTGAGTAGAATAAACATACTAGACTTTGTTGCAACTTGGAAATGTGCAATTAAATTGTACGAGGTTGTAGTAAGTTAAAAGTCTATAGATTCTACGACCCCTAGGAATCGTATCAAGTATTGGTACGATTGGTAAGGATGTTACATACCAGAAACAACATGTCTTGTCGGGGAGTGCCCAAACCTTGCGGCGAGAATGTGATATATGGATCCTAGGCCTAAAATATTAATTATGGGTTTATAAAATATTTTAGAGAATGTTTGTTGATGATTACTTATTAAACTGGGTTTGATTTGTAGACGGCAGCAACAACCAAAACGACACGTACCAATAATCTCTCACTACGCTTGTTTCTAGAAAAGGACAAATTGACTAGGTCAAAGTTTCTCAATTGGAAGCGTGATCTTCGGATTATGCTTAGGCATGAGAGAAAAGGAAATGTCCTAGAAAGAGCAATGCTAAATGCCCCTGACGCAAATGCTAGAAATGAACTAGTACAAGCATATATTACGCTTGTAGAGTGTTCAACTCTTGCAATATGGTTAAGGGATCATCAGTAAGTGCTCACGTCATGAAAATGAAAGAGCACATGGATCATGTTGAATGACTAGGATACCTAGTACCGTTGCAGTTAGCAACAGTAATGATACTCAACTCGTTGTTAGATGACTATAAGTCTTATGTAGTCAACTACAACATGCATAACATGGAGCTATCCATTGTTGAGCTACATTCCGTGCTCAAGAATACTGAGTTGATTTGGGGACCAAGTTTAAGAATGATCTCACAGTAACCGATGATGGTAGTGATCTGAGAAAGAGGCGCAGTGGAAAGGGAAAGGATAAAACCGATTCCAGCCACGGCGTGCCTAAAGGGTAATGGAGTCAAACAAAAGGTCTATAAGGTAAAGCCAAGCAACGCAAGGACCGAGAAACGGTTTCTTGGTCGTGGCAAGGGTCAAAGGGTAGGAGGTCATGCTTGCTACTCAGTTGACTTGACCAACTTCTAGATACTCCTTTTCCTACTTGTAAAAGTTATTACGAGTAAGTCAACTTTAGCAATCATTTATTGCATGAGATGATGAAAAGTGAGATGGACTAACATGAGATAATGATCCCACAAGCACCACGTTTTAATTCAATATTTTTCGTATGGATTCAGTAAAACAATTTTCGTTTTTAAGTTGTTTTGAACAAAATCACATTTTTTATTTTTATGATAAATTTTGGTATTTTAAGATTATCGTTGAATCCATGGTTGAATTATATTGTGTGTGCATGTGTGTTGATTATACTAGTCAATTTTTATGACTAGATTATAAAGTCAAGTATTGACTTAATAATGATCTCATTGTTTATATTTGTTTGATTGTTGTGTGAATATCTTAGAACCTCAAATTACTTAGATGCTAGTAATTAGAAAGTTTTATTAATGAAAGTATTTAAGAGTTTTTATGGAAAGCATAAAGTTCAAGGTACATTGAACTTATTTAAAACATCTTAAGTAATGGTTACTTATGATAGTAAGTTTTAAAGTATTAGTGTTAATATAGTATGATTATATTGGATATAATCAAGATAGACTTTAAAGAGTATTATTACAAGTCTTTCATACTTGTGATAAAGGAATTTAATGAAGTCATAATTCCCTAATAGGAATAATTGGATATTCGTATAATCCAAGGAAAATGACTTAGACATTAAATGAACTCTTAAAAGGGACAAACTATATTAAAGAATTTAAGAATTAAAAGGTATTATTGCAAGTCTTTTATACTTGTAATAAATACAACATTTGATCAAGTCATAATTCCCTAAAAGGAATAATCGATATTTGAGAAACCCAAGAAATGACTTTGGCATCAAATGAGATTCTTAAAAGATACCAATACACTTAAGAATTGGAAGTATCGTTTCAAGTGTCTTATACTTGTTAGATACAGTAACCAATGAAAGTCATGATTCCCTCAAAAGGAATGTTGGATATTCGCAAATCCAAAGGATGACTTTGATAATTGATTAATTCTTAAAGAGTTAAACTATAAGTTTTGACTAGGTCAAAAAGTAGTAGTTTAAGTGATGCTTATTTCCATAACATTTAGTGGGAGTTATGACTAACATATTCATTAGTGGTACTAATGAATATAGTAAGTTAGTTAGGATATTAACAACAAGGTTTTACCAAGTCGTTAGCCAAAGAGTTAAGAGAAATAATAAATGATCGTTAATTAGATTATTGCAAACCTAATAGCGTGATCACGAGTCTTGTGATTAATTATTTCATATCTAATAGGTTGTTCACACTTCAGTGGATAACATAATCATTGAAGGAAATTTCTTTAACTAGTAATGATATATCTACAAATCAAGTGACTAAAAGAGGCTTTAGTTACAAGGCAAATTTTATGAATTCAAGAAACTAAGGAGTTACTTTCCAATCCTCCTATGTTTACCGAATTGCATAAAAGGCAAGACTAGAATATGTTCTAGAATGTTGCAACAACAAAATCTAGCAAAGGCGAAAGAAATAGTATTTTTTCAAATACTTGTCTTATGTCTTTAGTTTAATAGAAATGACTGGTTTAGTGATAAAGTTACAATTAAGGTTGTAAAAGTCATTAAGTAATCAACACGAACAAAAGGAATAAGTAATGATCCAGTAATAATTCGGTATCTATGTCCAGTTTGGAATAATACATGAATTAGTATCATTGTTATTCATAATTTGTATGTTTTAAAGAATATCCATGAATAAAAGTCTCTTTATTCAAAAAGATATAATCTGTGACTACTCGTCTTGGTGGGAACCTTGATGGGACGTTAACGTCATCGCGGTATTTGGTGGTAGCTTCTAAGTTTTTCGAAGATAGATACACAAGTTTTGTGTAAACCAAATATCGGTGATATTCTGTTGGAGCTCGACGAATATTGGATTGACCACCGTGATAATACTTCATGGTTGAAAAGTTCAAAAGTATTATTCACTAGGATTGTCCTTAATCCTGAGGTATTTGGTTTGGGATACAATGACTAATGTACTTTGGTTCGTCTTATACAAGTCTGAAATATGATTGTCATACGAGGCTTTACTGGGTACAGAGGAAGTTGTATTTTGAATCGAAATATAACAAGATGGTAATTGCACCTCTTTTTTTAGGAGAGATATTTATGGGTCCCTTGACATGATGATAAACTGAAAATGCATGGCCGTGCTCAACGAACTGATCTGTTCTTTGTCGTTATCACACAATTTTAAATCAAGAGGTCAAGAAATGATTTCGAGTACATGAGTTGATAATTTCTACCACGCTTGTATTCGCTATCACAAATATCGTGCTGCAAGGGATGAACCTAACATAGTTGCCCAAGAAGTAGAGACAGAGTGTTCTTTACTAGGAGACGCTATTAAAGAGTTTTTCAAAACCTATATATGGGTTACGTAAGCTGTTTTTATGGGGTTGGTTACCTACATGCCCATTTAGATGGCCACTGTAGCTCGTGTCATTAAGATAAAGGTTACGAACTTGCACAAGTGGGAGTCTGAATTATTTATGTGCACAGTTAGTCAACCTATGATGATACATCCATGCCTACGAAACACTTAAGGGTCACACCGGTGAGTGCATGTAATACGAGTAAGATATGTAATGATACTTGGAAGAGGGATGATTCATAATAGTCATTTATGAATCAAGTTAAGTATTAAGTTAAGTTCAACTTACTACCAGATTAGTTTATCTAACTAATTAATACAAGTATTTGTACATTTATTAGTTGAGTAAATATACAATGTGTTATTTATAGATTATCCATAATATGATTTAAAGCAATTAAATCATATGGTAATTGGATAATATTATTGTCTAAATTATATAAAGTTTATTATATAATTAATTATTAAAAGTATAAAATACAAAGTATATATTTCGTATATTTAATATACACGAAATATATAAGTGTATAATACTAGATATTTAATAATTAAGTGGGACAATAATAACTAGTTAAACTCGAAGGGTTTAAAGAGTAAAAGGATAAGTTTAATTAAGTAATTAATATTAATTAAACTAGAAGGGCCCTAAGTGAAAGTCCTTCTATTATAAATAGAAGGCTTGGGGTTCCCTTATTCCTTGATCACAATTGCCGAAACCCTAGCCCCCTTGGTTCCTCTCATTCGGCCGAATAGAGCAAGACACCAAGTCTTGGTGTTCTTCATTCCTCATTCGTTTTTCGTGTTCTTCAAGTCTTGAAGATCAAGATCGTTACAAGTGATCAACAAGTGGACTTTCTTAAGCAAACAACAAGATATGTTTTGGGAAACCCTTTTCTCCCTTCTCCCCTCTTGGACGAATTCGACCAAAGAACCCTAGGGTTCTTTGGTTGATGGTCGAACGAACCACACAAGCCATGTGTGTGTTTGGGTTTTTCGTACAAGGTTTCTTTCTTGTTAATCTAGTTTAGATTTCCAACATCCCAATCCTTTAGGGTTTAAGGATTAAGTTTAATCTCAGTTCCGCTTTTAGGGATTAAACTAGCTAGTTGATTTAACCGGCAAGAACAAGTTCATGTTCTTGACAGTATGGTCCGTACCAAGCATACTAGGAGGTTGACCCAAGTGGTCAATCAGTTACAATGAAACCCTTCAGGTGCCACCAACTTTATCATTTTCACTGATGATATCAGTCGCTTTAGTTATGTTTACTTGATTAAACATCAACACGAAAGCTTTGATGATATCAGTCGCTATGGTTATGTTTACTTGATTAAACATAAACATGAAGTCTTTGAAACGTACAAAGCTTTCTAATGTAAAGTAGAAAATCAACTAGGCAAGACAACAAAGGCTTTCAGTCCTGATCGAGGATGAAAGTACATGAGTCAAGAGTTTCTGGATCATCCAACACAACGTGATATTGTTTCACAATTCACTCCTCCATACATTCCACAAGGTAATGGTGTGTCTGAAAAGGAGATATCGGACCCTGTGTGACATGGTTCGGTCTATGATGAGTCCTACTACTCTTACACTATCCATTTGAGGGGCATGCACTGAAGTTTGCTGCTCGAATACTTAATATGGTTCCGACCAAAAGGTTAAAAAACACCATATGAAATATGGAATGGGAAAGTCCCTAATTTGTCTTACTTGAAGATCTGAGGTTGTGAGGATCTCGTGGAACGAGACACGCTGAACAAACTTGAACCCAAATCTACCAAGTGTAATATCGTTACTATTTTACTACCCACGTGAGAACAAATTGTTGTTGCTCGGTATGCCGAGTTTCTTGAGAACAGTCTCATTTCACAAAGCAAGTGGGAGCACTATAGACTTTGACAAGACTCAAAGCGAAGATGCACAACCTTCTGGTGAGGCTGAACATATAGATGTTGGACCACATGATGATGATGTTCCCATTCATAGATCCGCAAGGACACCTCATGCACCTGAACGATATAGATTTATGTCGATGCCGAGGAGCAAAGTTTCGAGGATCATAATGAACCCCCTAACTATCAAGTTGCATTATCGAAATTTGAATTCAAAAAATGACTTAGTTGATCTTTCTCAAAACAGTAAGACTGTTGACATGGATGAAAATATACACACCTATAAAGCTCTTCTAGTAACAAAAGGTTACACTCAATCCTACTTGATTGACAATGATGAAATCTTCTCGCCTGTTACTAGAGACATTAGGATTCTTATAGCCAAAATAGTGTAATATGACTATGAGATTTGGTTAATGATGAAATCAAAACGTTTGTTTCACCTAATACCCAAACTGAACATGTGTATATATGAAAGCTTGTGGGAGCATTGTCGTTTCTCAAGTCATACATGCTGATGACATGTCACTCATGTGAAACAATATACCAATGCTACAATATGAAAATCCTGGCTTGGAAAATGTTTTGACATGAACGATTGTAGGATTACGACATACATACTTAGAGTAAAGATCTATAATGATAGATCAAAGCGGTTAATTGGTTTAAGTCAAAGTGCTTACATTGACAAAATTCTAAAACGGTTTAGAATGGATGGTTCCACGCGAGGAATTCCTCGTATGCAACACAATGTAAACTTGAGTGAGACTAAAGGACCTTCCATACCTGATATGGTGAAGCGAATGAATGTAATCCCCTATGATTCGGCTATTCCATTCATCATGTACGCTGTAAGGAGCACTAGACCTAACGTAACGTTCTCACGGAACCTTACTAGAAAATACCAACAGAATTCACGAGAGAGTCACTGGATTGCTATTAAAAACACATTGAGGTATTTTTGAAATACTGGATATATGTTCCTTGGTTATGGTGGAGATACCAAACTGAAACAAAGTATACTTGCTATACTTATGCTGGCTTTGAAATAGGTCGTGATGACGCTAGACCCTATTTACGAATGTTCACTACATTCGAATGATTTATCGAGATATGTGAAATTTGTACGCTTAAAAGTTCAAACAGATAACTAACTAGCTGACACTTTATCGAACTCAATGTGTTGCACCATACATATTGAATATGAATGGAACATTGGATTTCGATAAGCTAGTAGTTTCATGTAAATTGTTTTAGTATTTGGATAATGGAACGTTGAGCAGTTTATTTTGGAATAAATTGATATATTAGATATGATCGTTTTAATATGAATATCTACTGTGTTCTATATTTGCATGTTTATATCCTTGAATATTTACTGTGTTTTATATTCTAAACTGTCCATTGTCATATTAATAATATGGGAATATTATTAAGAAATAATCTGAGGGCATTGATGACATGATCTTAGTATGACTAAGGATGATGAAATCAAACTCACATGTTGTTCATTGTGATGCACAATTGGACTGACCCAACCTATGAGAAATCACTTCTTGGATTTATGTCACAAGTGAATCTCACAATGGCTTTGTCGCTTATCCTCTGACTTGAGATGCAAGTTGGTTTGTGTGTGTGGAGTATCAAACTTTGATGTGGTTAAACACTGACCTGAATAAGGCTGCTATAACAACCATCTTCAGGTTTGAAATTAAGCATATATCAAACACATGTAGTCAATAAAGAATTTGTTCCTCCACATGTTTGGATTAGATACTACTGGGCCCCTCGATGATTTGAATAGATGTTTGTACGGTCGTACCCAAAGGTAATCAAGATGAATCTTGATTGGTTTGGTAATCTACTTCAATGTATAGATCGAGAAACAGAATCGTTGAAATTTTAGATTGCCAATAATCCTTGTCTAAAATTCAACATGGTATCAGTAACAAAAGGATAACTGATTGAAAAACTTTGAACCTGGACTTTTCTGAAACTCACTCATGTACTTCTAGGGGCATTGGCGGGTTGCTAGACTCTAACCTTTGCTTGTATAACTACTTGATGTTATGACGTGCGCAAGTGGGAGCTGTTGGAATATGCTTCACGTACATGACATATAGTTATATGGCTAGAAGCATGTGAGCCTAAAGGGTCACACACTTATACACTAAACACCATTTAATATATATAATATAATTAGGGTAATTATATTATTTATATAAACTACGATTACTTGGCTAGTTATGTTTTAATTAATTGTTAAGTTAAAACGTATTAGTGAGTAATCATAAAGAATCAAAAGAACAGGGGGCTAAATGTCATATCTCATAACTTGTATTATGGATATATATTTAGATTAGGGAGCAAGAATGATTAACCCTAATCCCTCCCTCTTACCCCTCACGGTCGTGACTAAAATAAACAAGAAAGTGATACACGTTTTTGGTTTGTGGTGGCTGACAAACGAACAAACAAATTAATCATCCTTTTGATTTTGAGTTTGACGTAAGAAAAGGATCATGATTCCTTTTGTTCTTGATTTCTGCTTAAGGGACTAGCATCCCAATTGGTGTTCTTGATATGGCGTAGTGTGGATACCATTAGAGGAATTCTACCTTGAATTCTTGGAGTTCTTCATCCTTATTCGTTGGTGTAATCAAATGCTTCAAGGGTATGATTTCCATCCTAACTCTTTGATATTATTACTTAATTATATTGTCAATATGTAGATCCTTGATTGGTGATTTATGTAATATTTTGCGCTGCGTTTTACTTTGATTAAACCGTAAATCACTAACATGGTATACGGCCCCCACCCATTTTGATTTAAGTTTTCCCGGTTAAAACTTATACCGGGATTGATAGATTAAGACCTTGTCACCCAGTTGGAAGCATTTTCGAGTTTTTACCTTTTTATCGTGCAAATACTTAATTCTTTCTTTGTAGATGCGGGAATTTTCATATGCTTCAAAACGGTGTTCATCGAGAAGGTTGAGTTGGTAGTTACGCTCGGTTCCGGCGGGAATGATGCTCATGTCACATTCTTTGATAGCCCAATAGGCTTTGTGTTCTATCTCGAATGGAAGGTGACATGCTTTTCCGTAAATTATCCGATACGGAGTATGGCCGATAGGAGTTTTGTATGCGGTACGGAATACCCATAGAGCATCTTCAAGTCGTTGAGACCACAACTTGGGGTTTTTCTCGATGGTTTTCTCTAGGATCCTCTTTAAGGCACGATTAGTGTTCTCGACTTGACCACTAGTTTATGGATGATATGCGATCGAGAAACGGTGGGGGACACCATATCATTGGAGAATTTTCTCCATAAGATGGTTGGAAAAATGCGTGCCACGATCACTAATCAGTGCCCTCGGGCAACCAAACCGGCAGAACATAGATTCAAGAAAATTGATTACGACTCGGGCATCATTAGTTGGGAGAGCTTTTGCCTCGGCCCATTTGGAGACGTAATCAACTGCAATAAGGATATATTTATTACCTTGGGAGCTCGGGAACAGTCCCATGAAATCAATGCCCCAAAAATGTCGAAAACCTCACAAACTTGGATGCCATGTTGTGGCATTTCATCCCGTTTGGAGATACTTCCGATTCGTTGGCACGCATCACAAGTTTTGACCAATTCTTGTGCATCTTTAAAGATCGTTGCCCAATAGAAACCCGCATCAAGAACTTTCTAGGCGGTATAGTTTGGACCGAAATGTCCACCGGTGGGGCCCTTGTGACATTTATTGAGAATGTCATGGGCTTCATCACCGAAAACACACCGTCTATGCATCAAGTCGGACCGACCCGGAAAAGATATGGAGCATCCCAATGATAGTGCTTCAGATCAGAAAAGAATATCCCTTTTTGTTGATGGGTCATTCCTTTAACAAGAACACCCGCCGCTAGATAATTTGCGAAATCAGCGAACCACGGATCATTGGTGTCTTGTAAGGCATTGACCGCTTCGAGAAATTCGTGGGGAAATGAATCATGAATGCGGTCTTCATTGCACTCCTCAAGGCGAGGGTTCTCTAATCGGGATAGATGATCCGCCGCAATATTTTCCGCTCCTTTTTTATCTTATATCTCAATGTCGAATTCTTGTAGGAGAAGAATCCAACGAATGAGACGCAGTTTTGCATCTTGCTTGGCGAACATATATTTCAATGCTGAGTGATCCGTATAGACAATCATTTTGGATAAAACGAGGTACGGACGGAATTTGTCAAAGGCGAAAACCACTGCAAGGAGTTCCTTTTCAGTTGTGGTGTAATTCGCCTGAGCACCGGTGAGTGTTCGGCTAGCGTAATAGATAGGTCGGAAACGATTATTAACACGCTGACCTAAAACTGCACCTAGTGCGAAATCACTAGCATCGCACATGAGTTCGATTGGTAACTCCCAGTTGGGAGATACCATGATAGGAGCTTCTGTGAGCCGATTCTTTAAAAGATTGAAGGCTTCCACACATTCGGGAGTGAACACGAACGGTGTATCCTTCTCGAGAAGATGAGTCATAGGTCGGGTTATCTTGGAAAAGTCCTTGATGAAACGACGATAGAACCCCGCATGACCTAAGAAACTTCTCACAGATTTGATATTAGAAGGGGGAGGTAATTAAGAAATGACATCGATTTTGGATTTATCAACGTCAATCCCCTTAGCAGAAATTTTGTGTCCTAAAACGATGCCTTCGCGCACCATGAAGTGACACTTTTCCCAATTAAGCACGAGATTTGATTCCTCACACCTAATGAGAACTCACTCAAGGCTAGAAAGACATGACTCGAAGAAATCTCAAAATACTGAGAAATCATCCATGAAGACTTCCATACAGTCCTCGATCATGTCTTGAAATATAGCCGTCATGCATCGTTGAAATGTTGCAGGAGTGTTGCACAACCTGAATGGCATCCTTCGATAGGCAAACGTACCAAATGGGCACGTGAAGGTGGTCTTTTCCTGATCTTGGGGGTCGATCGGCATTTGAAAGTAGCCGGAGACACTGTCCAAGAAACAATAGAAGTTGTTCCCGGCCAATCTCTCCAACATTTGATCGATGAAGGGTAAAGGAAAGTGATCCTTTCGAGTGGCTTCGTTGAGTTTGCGGTAGTCAATGCAAACTCGCCATCCCGTGACAGTACGAATAGGAACTAGTTCATCCTTATCATTACACACAACTGTCATTCCCCCTTTTTTCGGAACCACTTGCACCGGACTCACCCAAGGACTGTCAGAAATGGGATAGATGAGCCCTGTATCAAGCAGTTTAAGAACTTCCTTCTTCACGACTTCTTTCATGTTGGGGTTTAAACGTCTTTGTCTTTGCACACTAGGTTTGAAGTTATCTTCCATTAGAATTTTATGTGTGCAAAAAGAAGTGTTTATACCCGGTATATCTGCAATTTTCCAAGTTAGAGCTCTTTTATGAGATTTTAAAATTTTTATTAAATTTTGTTTTTCAGAAGGAGCTAGAGTAGATGAAATAATTACCGGCAAGTCAGATTCTCCCTGAAGAAATGCATACTCTAGATGGTCGGGTAACGGTTTCAGCTCGAGAGATGGAGGGTCCTCAAAGGATGTTTTAATTCAGAGTTTTTGGTCAGGGTCGAATTTCTCAAAAACTACTTCATTTTCTTCCGAATCCTCTTCGTCAAGCCGAAGTAATTCCTCGACCTCTGAGAGATCTTGGATAGATTCGGGAGACTCTAGAGTGACATCAGTATACGGTAATATCGGATCAGAGTCAAAGCTACGGGTCATACACCTGCTAACCATAAAAACAATTGTTAAAAACGCAATAGTTTACTAGAATCAATAAAAAATATTTAACAATATTAAATAACATGTCCAAGAATAAATTCTTAGACAAGGATCGATTAAAAGATTAGTTCTAAATTACTAATCACGCAACTGTTCCCCGGCAGCGGCGCCATAAACTTGATGTGTATAAACTAGTTATAAAATAAATCACCTAAATACACCTTTCCTAGATTACCACACTCTTAGGCAAGTATGACCTAATCGTGAGTAATACAGTTTAGGTAAGTACGTTCGGGTATATTCGTCTCCATAGGGAACAATTAAGCTGATTATGTAAAATAAAACTAATTAACTAATCCGAACATATAATTAAAAAGGGTCTTCATTTGGATAATTTTTATTTGCAAACTGATTAATAAATCTAAAATTGATTTTTAAAGTAAACAATTGACTGAAAACGAAGAGAAGTGTTTCAAATATTAAGGAGGATATTCACTATGAGTTGAATCCGTCTAGGTCTAGGTTTGGATTTGAAGTATCGATTTAATTCATGTTCTAGGAGTTTAATGGACTAGATTTCTCTCAAAACCTTAAAATGATTCTAATATGATCTCTAGGAATTTCTTCTCAAGAAACCTATTTAAGGTCACACTCCTGCTTGTTATTCTTAACTAGGTCCGGCTTTCCGAGACCTTCTAATCCTGGGAATTTCTTCTCTAAAGATCAGACTTTACGTTGTACCAAGGTTATCGGTATCTAATCTCGGACCCCTATTTCTAGTGAGTCGCTGACTACGTCAAATGGTATGGAAAGTCAGGGGAATTACTAAATCAATTCAATATTGCCAGTATTTTATCAACCAAGCAATAAACAGATTAAATAATGCGAAAGTAAAGGTTTAACAAAAAGGTTCTTTGTTAAAAACATAAGTATTCAAACAATCATCATAAATCCTAAAAATATCCAAACCTAAAACCTAAACTTCATCTAATCATAGCGTATATAAGATGATTTGTTAGGTCACAACAACCCTGGTTTGCTTGTATAATGGATAGAATAATTAGACTTAAGACAATTAAAGTGATTAACACAGTATTATAGTCAAATGAATAATTCCACTAAGTGTGGTATGCTGCGGAATAGCAATACCACTAATCAATTACAAAAAGATGAAAGTGAACGTGTAAAATTGGTGAGTACTCCTTTGCCAATTGATCTCTATTTATATTTACATAGAGATCTTACAAGATAGGCAAGGAGTAGTACAAGGACTTGAATAAGGAAAGTGGCCGAGATCAAAGGGATTTGATCTGGCTAAGTAAACAAGGAAATGTTTACTCAGTCCTTGTACTCAGTATTGGATGTCAATACTAAGTTCCAATACTGAGGGACCAAAACTGTCTACTCAGTATTGGACCAAGACTTAGCTATAATATTCTACAAACTAATCTAAGCTAGTCTAGGTTGTCTTGTTATCTTAAGATCCAAAGGGTAATGCTTTTTGCCTTAACAATCTCCCCCTATGTAATGATAACAAGACAATATTACAAAAGAGAAGTAAAGATAAAAACTGCAGAGTCTTCTTCCTCAACCTCTGCTTATGGCTTCATGCTCATAGAAGACTTCTTGCTTGATGTGGACAAATTCATCTTTATTTTTGAGTTCTTCTCTTCTGTTCCACAGCACAACAACAATCTTCTTTCTGAACCAAGATTCTTCTTTCTTAGTTATCATCCACTTTAGCCCTACCAGATGACTGATGTTTGCTTTTGGTAGATCTTCTTATGTTATAAAACATTCTCTGTCATCTGAGTCAGTGTACATATATCCAGAAGTTGGATATATAGTGCTCTTTTGATCCTGAATAACAAGAGTAGGAGGAATAGGGTATTCATTTAAGAATCTAAATGTGTTAAGACACTCAGGTCTGTTGTTTCTGTATGCCTCAGTCATTACACTGAGTGCCCTGTACTCCCCTAGAAACAAGATGCCTTTATCAAAACATACTGCAGCAACAGCACAGGTTTCATCTAACATTACTTGGGCTTGAGAAGATCTTGAGCGCAGTTCCTTGATCAGTTTTGAGATTTTAATCCAGTCTTGGAGTCCCATGTTCTGAATATCATGAAGAAGAATCTTCATTGGAGGACTGACTGGCCCAGTACAGGTTGCAACAATTGATCCATTTACCATTTTTACTTTGATTTTGTTGACATCAATGTTCAACCAGTATATGTCCCTCACACTGAGAAAGACTTTGTTTCTCAGTATTTCCATCCTTGTCTCCCTGTACCTTTTCCTCTGAGCGACTGAGTTCCAATACTATTCTCTCAGATCGGCTCCTTTCATTCTTCTTCTGTGAGATGTTGAGGGAACATCAGTCTCAGTATCAGGATAAGTCTCAGGTTCCTCTTTGACACCAAGAGCATGTAGGTAGAAGAATTTTTCTGCTTCATCTGCTAATTGTTGTGCAGTCTTCCTTGGAACCTGCTCATCATCATGAACAGACCTTCTAGGTCTAGTGATTAGAGGATCTGGAGCAGGTTCTTCACTTGATTTAGAAGACATAACAACTCTTGAAATTCTTCTAGTTGATCTTCTAACTGTTCTTGGGCCACCCTGAGTTGGAATTTGTGGTTGTCTTGGAGGCTCTTCATCATCGGATGATGATGATGAAGAGCTTGCTTCATATGCCATATCCAATGCAAATTTTATGAAGTTCTGAGTTGGAACTGGATTTGGTTCTTCATCATCATCAACAATGGGCCACACAAATGGCCTATACACAATAATTTGCAGTTTGTTCTCATACTGAGCAGATGGCACAGTATGAGTCTGCAGAGGTTGGTCATTGTCAGTCTCCCATTGAGCAGATGGCTCAGACTGGTTTTCTTTATGTTGTTCCAAGAATGACCTTCCTCTTTCTCTTCTTCTTTCATACTGAAACCTAAGAGGTTCAGTATTAGTGACTTGATGTGATTGTTGTTGTTGTGGAGGTTGATCTTCATTTATTTTTCTTCTTTTCCCCCCTGAGCAGATGGCTCAGGTTGATCAACCTCATCTTCTCTTTTTCTCTTCTCCCCCTTATTGTTATCATTGGATGGGGAAAGAAGAGGTTCAGTATCACCACCTGCATCTCCTTGAGTATCATCATGAGTAGGAGATGGCAGAGGTTCAGTTGCAGCATCAGTATCACCCTCTGGATCTTCATTTGTGGGTGATTGGCTAGGATCAGTATCATCATCTCCACCTTGATCTTCATTTTCTCCACTGTGTTGAGATTATGGAGTTAGTGTAGGTTGGTGGTGCTATTGAAGTAATGCTATTGATTCTTTTAATGAATCAATCTCGTTGCTCATTGTTTCCATCCTGGCCAGTATTGTATTCTGAGTGTTTTGCATGGCCAAGATTTGTTGCATGATTGCCTGCAATGAAACCTCTTCCAATTGAGCCTGTTGGACATGAGTACCCTGCACAGATGGTGCTAAAGAAACACAAACATGGTAACTGGTTAGTATGGAATGGCTTTTCAAATAGAATGTGGTTTTGTTTAATTCTAAAATCATTTAAACAGAGTTTTTGAATTCTGTATTTCATCTGGTGTATGATGAAATATTGTGGACTTGTGCATAGCATGTGTTAGAAAGTTTTCAGTATAAGTAAGTGTGATTCTTTGAGTAGCTCAGTATAGGATAAGTCACTTTGTCTGAAAAGGTTTGGGTTTAGGTAACGAAGCCTGGGATATGCTTCTTTGTTATTTCAGTGTCTATCACTCGGTGTTAGAGTGATAACAGTAATGTGGCTAAAACCCCATGAAATTTATTTGGATAGTGTAGCTTTAGGGTTTGTGATCATTTCTTAAATCATGTGATCCAATTTAACATAAATTGGGTATGATAAAAGCAGCACCAGTGGGTGTCAGTGTGACATCAACCACCATTTTCTTTTTATATGTGAAGACAACTGTAGGCTGGCAATGATCTTTTGTGCTCAGTGTAGGAATATTTCATAGTAGCAGTGGGATAACTATGTTGGCCTTAAGAGGATATATATTTTCAAAAAAATCGTTTGAGACTTTGGTCAGTATTGAGTTGGTACAGGCCAATACTTAGTCTCCAGTTTTGAAAAGAAAAAAAATTATATATATAGAAGATTTAGGGTTTTATTAGAGATTCATACCTGAGGCTTTGTCAGATTCCCTTCTTCCATCAACAGAGGTCGGTGCTGGATCATTTGTTTGTTGATTTGAACCTCCAGCACCTTCTTGACCTTGTTGTCCTCTGTCTTACTGTTCTTCCAGATTTTGTTGCTCATAGTCAATTTCAACATCCAATGGAACATATGGTTCCATATTTGGTGGTGGTTGAGCAATGTTTTCTTGTTCTGGTTCTGGAAGGTCAGCATGAGATACTATTTGATGTTGCTCTTCTAATGAAGGAGTCAGTGTTGGATGTAGACTATGCAACACTGAGTTCGTTGATAGTGCACCCATGATGACTGGATTCAATTGTCTTCTAACCCTTCTTCTGATGATTAAGGGTTGGTCTTCAGTATCAGAAGCTGATGCAGTATTGGGAGCATCAGGTTCTGGTTTTTGTACTGGAGGGGGTGGAACATCCTCCATCTCAACATCATCATTGTCATTCGCATTATCATCACCATTATCATCATCATCATCATCATCATCATCATCATCTGCATCAGTATCATCTTCATCTTCATCATCGTCCATATGAGCCTCTGCAATGGCTAACATGGTGGCACTGAGTGGTGGTTCATCTTCCCTAGGCTGATGGAAGAAAATCTTCTCATGGATGGGAGGAAGATCAGCTCTAACTCCATCAAAATCATCATATATATTATCTGGCATGGAGTTTTGGAAGATAAGTGATAAAAACCTGCAAAAAGCAACATTAGGATTCCTTTGTCGTGCCTGAATTTGGGAGGCTAGCTCATTGAAGATCAGTCTAGCATAATCAATGTGCCTGTTGTGGTACATGGCATGTACCATTTGCATTCCAAAATCATTGATTTGATCTAGAGCCCCTGTTTTGTGAGTCATACATCGAATTATGGTTGAAATCATAATTCCCCACATGGGACCAAATTCGTGCCTCATGATTGTTCCTGTTGTTCGTTGTCTTCCAAGGAGCGGCAACACTGAGCGTGCAGTATCACGATCAACAAATTCGTCATACTGGACATGTGTAGGAAGTTGAAGATCGCGTCTAATGATTGCAGTGGAGATGAACGCTCATCGTTGATCTCGAATTACCCATCCCGCAATCATATCTGGTGAGTCCATTACAGCAGAGTACCAAAATTCGCACATCATTGAAGGATAGATTGCTCTGGGTGATGCTTGAAGAGCATTAGCGATTGGGAAATGCCTGGGATAGGTAACCATCTGTTGGAATTGAGGGCATACCCAACCCTGAGGAATCTCGAAATTTGCAGTGATGTTGTTCCTTGTAAATCTAGGGAGTTCATCCCTTTGGAAATATTTTGCTGGTGCGACCAAGTCTAGAGCAACGAATTGAAAGTTTGCCATGTATATGTGATTACGAATTAAAAATTTGCTTGCAAAGAGGAAAGGAATTCGTTAATCGCAGAGAGAAATTAGAGAGAACGAGAGTAAATAACAGAGAAAATGATTTAAATTTGAAGAAAATGATTATTTATGCTCTTAATTTGTAATCATTACAGTATTGGGAAGTAAAAACGGCGAAATGACAGCCTTATCCTGTTCCAACGGTAACTTTTCTATTAAGGAAAGTAACCGTTGGGGAGTATGAGGTTTTGAAATCAGTGTTGTAACTCCAGGACTCCCAATACTGATTTAGTGTAAAAAAAATTAAATTAAAAAAAAATTAAAAATAATAAAAATATTTAATTTAATGTATAAATTAATAAAAAATTTAAAAAAAATACAAATAATATACCAGACGAGCTATACTGAAAGGGTCAGTATTGGGTCAATACTGAAACATCAGTATAGGAAAGAATTTTTAGGAAAAAATAATTTCAAGGGTTCAGCATTCCCAATTGTCCTAGTAAGTACATAAACCGTTCTTCTGAAAGAGGTTTAGTGAATACATCAGCCAATTGGTCCTCAGTTGGGACATAGTCTACCTGAACCTTACCCTTTTCCACATTATCTCGGATAAAGTGGTGTCTGATATCAATGTGCTTTGTTCTTGAGTGATGGACTGGATTTTCAGTGATAGCAATAGCACTCTTGTTATCACAATGGATTGGTGTGTTGTTAAAATCAAATCCATAGTCCATGAGTTGGTACTGCATCCATAAAAGTTGAGCACAACAACACCAGCTACATATTCAGCCTCTGCAGTTGAAGTTGCTACTGAATTTTGTTTCTTGGATGACCAACCAACTAATCTTCCACCAAGGAATTAGCATCCTCCACTTGTACTCTTTCTATCCAATCTGCATCCTGCATAATCTGCATCTGTGTACCCTTCAAGAGCAAAATTGGAGTCTTTGGGATACCAAAGACCCATATTAGGAGTACCAGATAAATACCTAAAAATTCTCTTACCAGCTTTCATATGTGATTCTTTGGGATCAGCCTGATACGGAGCACACAAACATGTTGCAAACATGATATCAAGTCTGCTAGTTGTTAAGTAAAGTAAGGAACCAATCATACCTCGATATGTGGATTGACATACTGGTTTACCAGTTTCATCCTTACCTATCTTACCTGAGTACTCATAGGGGTGTGCATAGAAGATAAATTTTCAAATTTGTATTTCTTCAGCATGTCATGCACATACTTACTTTGGTTTATGAAAGTGTCATCAGGCCTTTGATTAACTTGTAAACCTAAAAAATAAGTAAGTTCTCCCATCATACTCATCTGATACTGAGATGACATAATCTTTGCAAACCAATCACACATTGATTTGTCAGTGGACCCAAAGATAATATCATCCACATATATCTGAATGAGTAAGATGCCAGACCCTTTTCTTTTTGAAAATAAATTTTTATCGATTTTACTACGTGTAAATTTATTTTCAAGTAAGTACTCAGACAGTGTATCATACCAGGCTCTTGGAGCTTGTTTGAGCCCATACAAAGCTTTATCAAGCTTGAAAACATAAGTAGGAAATTTAGGATCAACAAAACCTGGGGGTTGTTTAACATAAACTTCCTCTTGTAGTTTTCCATTGAGAAAGGCACTCTTGACATCCATTGGATAAACTTTGAAGTTCTTGAAGGCTGCATATGCAAGATATAGCCTAATTGCTTCAATTCTTGCAACAGGTGCAAAAGTTTCATCATAGTCAATTCCTTCTTCTTGCATGTATCCCTGAGCAACCAGTCTTGCTTTGTTCCTGATTACAACACCATCTTTGTCCATTTTATTTCTGAACACCCACTTAGTACCAATGATAGTTTTTCCAGTTGGGGGTGGTACTAAGTTCCATACTTTGTTCCTTTCAAACTCTGTAAGCACTTCTTGCATAGCCTCTACCCAGTCTTCATCTAATAAAGCTTCATCAGCTTTCTTGGGTTCTATGGTAGATAGGAAGCTTGAAAACAGACAGAAGTTTGCAGTTGCCTGGGGTTCAAAGGTCAGTTTTCTTCTGGTTTGTACACCTTCTTCAACAGGACCTATGATATTTGTATGAGGATGGTCTCTGTGCTCACTTAGATTTGATCCTAAGGTGGCATTGGTGGTAGTATCAACAACTTCTTGTTGGACTGATGAGTTGCCAGTCTCATACTGATTGGAGTTTGGTTCAGTATTGGACTACACAGGATTTCTGGTTTCTTCATTTTGCAGATTTATGATTGGTACTTGGGGTGGATTTAATGTTTCTCCTTGTTCATAGGTGGAATGATTGAGATCAAGATCTGAAAATTCAGTATTGAGATGCTCAGTGTTGGGAACTTCAGAGTTTATTGCAGTTTTCCCATACTGAGAGAGATCTTGATCATCATCACTCATTTCATGTGAAACATGATTTGAGTGACTCTAGGGCTTTTCAGCATTGGAGTTTTCTGGATTACATAAGATTTCAATACCACTTATGTCCTCTTTTTCTGAAGTAGAATGATCATCCGGATTTTCATCAAAAGTAACATGGAGGGATTCTTCAATCACCTTTGTAGAGAGTACATACACTCTAAAGGCCTTGGAGTGTGGTGAATAGCCCATAATAATACATTCATGTGCTTTGGGAGCAAATTTGTTGAGAGTTTGCTTAGTACTAAGTACAAAACATTTGCTACCAAAGATATGGAAGTATTCCACAATTGGAATTCTGCCATGATATAAATTATAACGAGTCTTGAGGTATCTTTGGACCACAGTTTCTCGATTCTGTGTGAAGTTAGCACAGCTACAACTTCTGCCCAGAAGCTCAGTGCTAGTCCAGCATGGCATAACAAAGTTCTTGCAGCTTCAATCAGTGTTCTATTCTTTCTTTCTACAACACCATTTTGTTGTGGTGTGTAGGCTGCAGAGTAATTTTGTACAATTCCTTTTTCCTCACATAAATTGTGTAACACTGAGTTCTTGAATTCAGTACCATGGTCACTTCTAAGTTGTTTGACCTTGGCACCGTTCTGAAGCTCTTCCCTTTTGATGAAAGCAATAATTTCTGTGGTTGCATCTGATTTGGTCTTCAAAAAGATGACCCAACTATATCTTGAGAATTCATCAACCAAGACCAGTGTATAGACCTTTTTGCCCAGAGATGGTGTACTAATGACGCCAAAAAGATCCATATGTATCATTGCAAGAGGTTAATTAATGGAATGATTAACTTTAGATCTAAATGAACTCTTCTTCTGCTTGCCCATTTCACATGCTGAGCATAACGTATCCTTTGAATAAGTAATTGTGGGCAACCCTCTCACCAACTTCTTTATGCTGAGTTCATTGATGTTTCTGAAGTTGATGTGAGAAAGCTTCTTGTGCCACATCCAGTTCAGTTCTGGATTGACTTTAGTGAAGGATTTATGTGCACAGATAAGTACACGTGTCACCGTGTCCAATTTTATAAGGCACTAAAGGGTCACACCACTACACACCCAATAATGGACAACCGAATAAAGTAAGTTGTGTGGAATAATTAACTAGTTAAGTTAATTATAAAGAAGAGAATAAATAATAATAAGTTAATTATTATTTAAGAGGAAAGTTAAATATTTAATGGACAGTTAATTAATAGACAATTAATTAACTAGTAAAAGTCCAAGGGTTTAAAGTGACAATAGGAAGTTTAATTATGAGATTAATCATAATTAAACTCCAAGGACCTAATGGTAACTTAATCCCTTATAAATAAGGGACTAAGGTTAAGGTTTAAGGTTACACATTACAACACTAAAAGAACCCTAGACACCTCCTTCCCTCCTCTCTTGTTTCAGTCGATCGAAGGAAGAACCCCATAGGGTTCTTCGGTTCTTGCTTGGTTCGAACACGACACACACACACACAAGTTTTTGTGTATTTCTTTGTTGGTACAACGCGGTCTTGCAGCGTGTTCAGGTGGTGCGGTAGAGGTGGGTCATTCTTTTGCAATCTAAAGGTAATGTTCTTAATCTTCTTCTTCTTGTGATCTCATTGATTAGTAGTGATCCAGTATGTGGGATTCAAGTTCCACCTTGTGAATCCTACAAGGTTTTCCTACATTTAGAAAGCAGGCACACACGGATGATGGGGTCAATTTTCGAAAGATTGATAACAGAGACATCTTTTTCCCTTCTGGCAATAAGAACAGGTTGTCCTCTTTCATTGTATATAATGTCATCAATCTTTCTGAACCTTGCTTCTTTGTCATCACCACACATCTGACTGATACTGAGCAGGTTGTGTTTTAGACCCTCCAAATAGGCAACTCTTTTAAAGGTTATGTTGCCAGCTTTGATTTCTCCATATCCTCTTGTCTTCCCTATTGAATCATCCCCAAATCTGACAGAATGATCCTTCTCTGGTGTATAATGTTGAAGGTACTCCATACTGCCAGTCATGTGTCTTGAGCAACCACTATCAAGGTAGCACTTTCTATCACCCTGCACAAGACACAAAATAAGGATTAGTTCATTTTAGGAACCCATTTATAAATGGGACCTTTGGAAGGATTAACATTTTTATGCTTTTTAATCTCTGTTTTATTGGGAGTTAGTATCACTTTAGGAGAACCAGTATTGGTAGTCTGTTGTGATACCGACTTTGAATCCCTTCTTTTCTTTGGTACTGAGTACCTTGGATTTGAGAGATTAGTTCTACACTCATATCCTTTATGACCGGTGTGATGACATCTGTAGCATTTTTTGGGTCTGTTTCTAAACATATTTTCATAAGGAATTTTAGAAAATTGTTTATCTTTTGGTTGAATAATATTAGTCAGTTTTGCAAACTTCTGACTTAAAAACTTGATTTGATCACCAAGAGATTTTAAAAGACTATTTTTATCATTTTTAATAGGAGGTTGAGTATCCTTTTTAACAGTCTTTTTGGGAGATTAGTTTTTCTTTCTATCTTGTAAAGGTGTCTGTTTTTGCTTTGGCTTAGACTTAGTTCCTTTACCAATTTTGGAACCTGTTGAAAGTATTTTAAGTTTTACATCATGTTTTAATTTTTTCACTTTAACAGGTTCTTGAGATTTTTGAGTATTTGACTCAGCTGTGCTAGCAACTTCAGTATCAGTCTTCTTAGAAGAAGTAGAAGTCGTTTCCAAGGTTTTTAAAATAATGCTTCAAAAGGTGGAACAGCTGACGTGTCATACTGATCTACATGGATTTCAGTATTAGAATTTTCTGTAACAGGAAATTCAATACTGAGATCTTGTAATTCAGTATAGCACTTATAGCAGATAGAGGGACCAATAGGTTGAACTTGGTAAGAAATGTTTTTATCCTCATCATCTGAATCAGTTTGACAACTAGCTTCACAAAATGTTTTTGATTTCACAAAATTAACAGGGTTTAAATGATTAAATTCTTCAAATAAATCAGCAAAATTATTTCTATTTTTAAACTGAGGATCCACACCAAGTGCAGCCCTCACATTGTCATGAAATTGTTGATTTAAACATTTATTTAGCTTAATAGAAGCATTTCCCCATGATTTACATTGTTTTTCAAATTTTACTTTTTCTAGTTTATGTAAATGTGCTTTATCAGCTAATCTTTGATTCATGTCTTGTAAGTTTAAAAAATCAAGTTCCAAATCTTTTAATCTTGCTAATTTATCTAAATTTTCATTATTTACCTTTTCTAGTTGTAAGATTGTAAGTTTTAAAGCTTTTTCTGTTTGTACTAAAGTTTTAAGATCAACAATCATATACTCAAAAAAATTTCTTTTTCATTCAATGAATAAGTTTGAAAGGCACTCACCTTGTACAACTGAGTGGAATCCCAATCACTGTGGATACTCATCCTCTCAGCCTCTTTGAGATCTCTCTCAAAAGTGCTCTTCAAATCTTCTTCAGTGAAAGCCATGAAGGCTTTATTCTCAACCTCTTCCTCATCATCACTGAGGTCTTCATCCATATAGGCTTCAGAGTAAAGTGCCTGATGATGTGCTCCATTTCCACCAGCTCCATTTCCCTTGCTTCTTGCCTTCAACTTCACATATTTGTCCCTATACCATTTAGCTCGGTATGCAATTTTGTCATTCTGATCAATTTCAGAAGACTTAGTGTGACAGTTGGCTGCAATGTGACCAGGCTTTCCACACCTGTAGCATAGACCAGATCTGGGTCAGTATTGGAAGAGCTAACACCAAGCCTCTTCTTCTTCAAGTGATCCAACTTCACAGACAAAAGTGCCATTTTATTTTCCAGTTCTTCTGTCTCAGCATCATCAAGATCACCTTCTGGCTCATCTGGCTCAGTAACAGTATAGGCCTATTGCACTGAGTTGGCCATGCCAGTGGAAGTCTTGTCAGTCTTCTTCCAGTTGATCAGTCTAGAGGCATTGTTCTCTTCATGATTCAACATTAAGCCATACAATGTTTGAAGAGTGTAAGTCTCAATGTTGTTAGCAGCATTGACTGAATTTGTCATATCAAGGAATTGTTGAGGAAGACTGTCAAGAAATTTTTGACAGAGTTCTCCCTCTTCCTTCTCAATTCCAACACTGATAAGATCATGAACAATAATGTTGAATCTATTGTAAAGAGCAGTGAGGTCTTCATTTGGATTAGCAATGAAGTTCTCATACTTTCTTCTCATGTTGCTCTTTCTTTGCAGCTTCACCTTTGGTGTGCCTTCATAGGTGACTGTCAAGCTATCCCACATAGCTTTTGCAGTAGGTAACTTCATGAGTGCATTCAAAATTTTCGAATGTTTCAGTTTTCGAATGGTTCTTGTGGATGCAGGAGCATTATCTGTAGCTGCAACCAGTTCAGTAGTAAGAGGAATGATGGGACCATCAGTTAGTACAGTGAGCATTTCATCATGAATTGACTCAAGATACCACTGGGCTTTCAATTTCCATTGATAGAAATATTTGCCATCAAAGATTGTTACACCCTTTCCTGACATCACTGGAGGGTCTAGAGCAATGATTGTAGGCATTCTGGTTTTTGAGGTTTTGGAAGGATAGGTATATGGAATGGTTGCTAGGGTAATAGATCGACTAAATAAGAATTAATTTAGCCTGATCTGATAGCAGTTGTTAGGTCACAACAACCCTAGTTTGCTTGTATAATTGATAGAATAATTAGATTTAAGACAATTAAAGTGATTAACACAGTATATAATTCCACTAAGTGTGGTATGCTGCGGAATAGCAATACCACTAATCAATTACAGAAAGATGAAAGTGAACGTGTAAAATTGGTGAGTACTCCTTTGCCAATTGATCTCTATTTATATTCACATAGAGATCTTACAAGATACGCAAAGAGTAGTACAAGGACTTGAATAAGGAAAGTGGCCGAGATCAAAGGGATTTGATCTGGCTAAGTAAGCAAGGAAATGTTTACTCGGTCCTTGTACTCAGTATTGGATGTCAATACTGAAGGATTTATGTGCATAGTTAGTCAACCTATGATGTCACGTCCATGTCTATAGGACACTCAAGGGTCACATCGGTGAGTGCATGTAATACGAGAAAGATATGTAATGATACTTGGAAGAGGAATGATTCATAATAGTCATTTATGAATCAGTTAAGTATTAAGTTAAGTTCGACTTATTACTAGATTAGTTTATCTAACTAATTAATACAAGTATTTGTACATTTACTAGTTGAGTAAATATACAATGTGTTAATTATAGATTATCCATAATATGATTTAAAGTAATTAAATCATATGGTGTTGGATAATATTATTGTCTAAATTATATAAGGTTTATTATATAATTAATTATTAAAAGTATAAATACAAAGCATATATATTTCGTGTATATAATATACGGAATATATTAGTGTATTAATACTAGACATTTAATAATTAAGTGCAACAATGATAACTAGATAAACTATAAGGGTTGGAAGTGTAAAAGGAAAAGTTTAATTAAGAAACGTTTCTTAATTAAATTAGAATGACTTAAGTGAAAGATCTTCCATTATAAATAGAAGATCTAGGCTTCACTTTATTCCTTCCACCCCATAACCCTAGCCACGAAAATTGGCTCCCCCTCCTCCCTATTTCGGCCGAGCAACACACCAAGAACACAAGTCTTGTGTTCTTCGTGTTCTTCGTTCGTTCTTCGTGTTCTTCAAGTCTTGAAGAACAAGTTTCATTACAAGAGCTTATCTAGAGGGCTTCTCGTTGTGTTTATCACTGGTGGATCTATCTTGAGCAATCTAAGGTATGAATTGGAAAAACCCTTGTTCCCTTCTTTCCCCTTGGACGAAATCGAACCAAGAACCCTAGGGTTCTTGGTTGGTCGACGAACACCACAAGTATGTGTGTGTGTTCGAGTTTCTCGTATAAGGCTTCTTTCTTGTTAATCTAGTTTAGATTTCCAACATCCCATAATCCTTTAGGGTTTAAGGATTAAGTTTAATCTCAGTTCCGCTTTTAGGGATTAAACTAGCTAGTTGGTTTAACCGGCAAGAACAAGTTCATGTTCTTGACAGTATGGTTCGAACCAAGCATACTAGGAGGTTGACCCAAGTGGTCAATCTGTTATAATGAAACCCTTCAGTGGTATCAGAGCGTTGGTTTAGAAATCTAAACAAGAATAACAAAGTTTTTTGTTTGTTGAATTTCCAAGTTTTTTTTATTTTTTGTTCCTTCTTCTTTTTTCTTCCCTTGGATTTCGAATGAGGATTAAAGAACCCTAGACCAAGAATGTTAAACAGTTTGTTTAATTGGTCATAAGGATTCTAAACCCTAGTAATTTCGAAAACCAAGAAAGAACCCTAGGATCAAGAACATTAAACTAGTTTAGTTTAATTGGTCAAAAGGCTTCTTTCCCTAACCCTAGTAATTTCGAAATTTACAAGAACCCTAGGATCAAGAATGTCAAAATTTTTGGTCAAGAAGATTCTTTCCTTATTCGTTGATCTTCAAAATCCAGAACCAAGTATGTTAAACTAAGTTTTAGTTTAATTGGTCAAAAAGGATTCTTTCCTTTTTCCCCAAGATTTCGAGATCTAGGAGGAGACTTGGACACCAAGTTTGATTAAACTAGTTTAGTTTAATTGGTGGAAAAGTTTCCTAGGCCTAAGAAATATTTTCGAAACCCTAGATTCAACCTAGGACCAAGAACATTAAACTAGTTTAGTTTAATTGGTTAATAGGATTGATCAAGAACATAATCTAGAACCTAGAAAATTAAACAAGTTTGTGTTTAATAAGGTTTGATTATTGTTTTAATGAGTTTACTAAAACTAGTTCTTTAAACCTAGAAATCTAGACAATGTTTTATTGTCTATAAAGGTTTAAATTAATAAGTTTAAATAAATCTATTAAAGTTATAATCTATGCTAGAATTTAAACAAAGTTTAATAATTGTTTGAATAGGATTAATTAGGATTAATCTATAACTAAGAGATGTTATTGATCAAGAAAATTAAAACTAGGTTTTAATTGATCAAGAACAAGATAAAGGTTTAATTAATTAAATTTAATTAAGGATAATAGAGAAGTGTTAATTTTAAAGTCTTAAAATTAACAAGATGTATTTATATTATATTATATATAAATTTCGGATTTTCCAAATTATTTAAAAGTGATTTTTAAAGATAAAATAGTTTATACGTATTTTAATTAGTCTAAGTTAAAATACAAATGTACAAATTAGGTGTAATATTCTTAGTAAGAATGTTATAAGTTTTTAAATAAATAAATTATATATATATATATTAAACAAGATTAAATGGAACAATTAAATTAAATGTTATTTTGATCATAGTTATAATATTAAGTAACTAGAAATTTGTATTAAGTTATAATTTGAACTAGAATGTACAAAGTTGTAAACAACTAAAAATTGTACAAACGAAGTTATATTATAATTAGATGATACAAAAGTTATAAATATTATAAGTAGATTGTATAAAGTTGTAAGTAATTATAACTAGTTATTTATACAAGTATATTAGGAGTTACGTAAAATACTAGATTAATGATCAAGGGTAAAATAACATAGGAAATTTAAGAACCTATATTTAACTGGTTCAAGTTAAATGTAAGAAAGGTTTAAACAAAACTAAGAATTATTATATGTAGTCTTTATATAATAAGTTTATTAGTTTCACCAAGAATAGACCGGTGATTGTGTTTACTCAAGTTCCATCATGGTTGTTGGAGTTAGTGGGAGCTACACAAGAAAATCACAAAGTTTATAAAGATGTCCTTAAGACATAGTTTTGGTGAATTTAATGAAGTTAAAATAAGTGTTTAATTTTATTATTAAACAAGTGAAAAACAAGGTGTGTTAAACTAGCATTATGATTCAAATTTATGAATCATAAAGGGATTAAAATTCACATTTTAAAGTTTAACATAAGGTTCATGTTTTTCAAAGAAAATAAAATGAGCAAGTTTTATAGAAAAAAGGTTTTTCACAAAACCTAGTAAAACGTTTTGTACACCTCGTTTTAGGTATACATATAAAATCGCGCAAACTTTTTGAAACTATAAGTTTTAAAGGAAAAAGTTCTTAAGATTTTAAAAAGGTGTCTTGTAGAATTCTTGAATTCACAAGTCACACATTTTAAAGGATTAAGATTGGAATAAGGTTTAAGTTTAGTTTAAAGACTTAAACAAACCCAAGAAAATCTTAGATCTAAGTACTATTCATCTAATGGAACACCTCACTTGTTCAACGATATTCATATTGTAAGGATAAAGAACCTTAGATATGGATTCAAATCATTCCGAGTGTTAGGGTGCGTAAGGTTCTGTGATTATCGGGAGTCCCGGCGCAGAACATCGCACTGTCTTAGATGGTATGATCTACTTTGTTGATAATCGGGAGTCCCGGCCCAAAACGTACTTGAGTAGAATAAACATACTAGACTTTATTGCAACTTAGAAATGTGCAATTAAATTGTACAAAGTTGTAATAAGTTATAAGTCTAAAGATTCTACGACCCCTAGGAATCGTATCAAGTTTCGGTACGATCGGTAAGGATGTTACCTACCAGAAACAGCATGTCTCGTCGGGAAGTGCCCAAACCTTGCGGCGAGAATGTGATATATGGATCCTAGGCCTAAAATATAAATTATGGGTTATAATATATTTTAGAGATGTTTGTTGATGATTACTTATTAAACTGGGTTTGATTTGTAGACGGCAGCAACAACCAAAACGACACGTACCAATAATCTCTCACTACGCTTGTTTCTAGAAAAGGACAAATTGACTAGGTCAAAGTTTCTCAATTGGAAGAGTGATCTTCGGATTATGCTTAGGCATGAGAGAAAAAGGAAATGTCCTAGAAAGGGCAATGCTAAATGCCCTTGACACGAATGCTAGAGATGAACCAGTACAAGCATATTACGCTTGTAGAGTGTTCAACTCTTGCAAGATGGTTAAGGGATCATCAGTAAGTGCTCACGTCATGAAAATGAAAGAGCACATGGATCGTCTTAAAAAGACTAGGACACCCAGTACCATTGCAGTTAGCAACAGTAATGATACTCAACTCGTTTTAGATGACTATAAGTCTTATGTAGTCAACTACAACATGCAAAACATGGAGCAATCCATTGTTGAGCTACATTATTGCTCAAGACTAATGAGTTGAGTTTGGGGACCAAGTTTAAGAATGATCTCGTAGTAACTGATGATGGTAGTGAAAAAGAGAAAGAGGCGCAGTGGAAAGGGAAAGAGTAAAACCAATCTCAGCCAAGACGTGCCTAAGGGTAATGGAATCAAACAAAAGGTCTAGAAGGTAAAGTCAAGAAACGCAAGGACCGAGAAACAGTTTCTTGGTCGTGGCAAGGGTCAAAGGGTAGGAGGCCATGCTTGCTACTCAGTTGACTTGACCAACTTCTAAATACTCCTTTTCCTACATGTAAAAGTTATTACGAGTAACTCAACTCCTAGCAATCGTTTATTGCATGAGATGATGAAAAGTGAGATGGATTAACATGATATAATGATCCCACAAGCACCACGTTTTAATTCAGTATTTTTCGTATGGATTCAGTAAAACAATTTTTGTTTTTAAAGTTGTTTTTCAACAAAATTACATTTTCTATTTTTATGATAAATTTGGTATTTTAAGTTTATCGTTGAATCCATGGTTGAATTATATTGTGTGTGCATGTGTGTTGATTATACTAGTCAAGTTTTATGACTAGCTTATAAAGTCAAGTATTGACTTAGTAATGATCTCATTGTTTATATTTGTTTGATTGTTGTGTGAATATCTTAGAAGCTCAAATTACTTAGATGCTAGTAATTAGAAAGTTTTTCTAATGAAAGTATTTAAGAGTTTTTATGGAAAGCATAAAGTTCAAGGTACATTGAACTTATTTAAAACATCTTAAGTAATGGTTACTTATGATAGTTAGTTTTAAGGTATTAGTGTTAATATAGTATGATTATATTGGATATAATCAAGATAGACTTTAAAGAGTATTATTACAAGTCTTTCATACTTGTGATAAAGGAATTTAATGAAGACATAATTCCCTAATAGGAATAATTGGATATTCGTATAATCCAAGGAAAATGACTTAGACATTTAATGAACTCTTAAAAGGGACAAACTATATTAAAGAATTTAAGAATTAAAAGGTATTATTGCAAGTCTTTTATACTTGTAATAAATACAACATTTGATCAAGTCATAATTCCCTAATAGGAATAATGGATATTTGAGAAATCCAAGAAATGACTTTGGCATTAAATGAGATTCTTGAAAGATACTAATACACTTAAGAATTGGAAGTATTGTTTCAAGTGTCTTATACTTGTTAGATACAGTAATCAATGAAAGTCATGATTCCCTTCAAAGGAATGTTGGATATTCGCAAATCCAAAGGATGACTTTGATAATTGATTAATTCTTAAAAGGTTAAACTATAAGTTTTGACTAGGTCAAAGGTAGTAGTTTAAGTGATGCTTATTTCCATTAAATTTAGTGGGAGCTATAACTAACATATTCATTAGAGGTACTAATGAATATAGTAAGTTAATTAGGATATTAACAACAAGGTTTTACCAAGTCGTTAGCCAAAGAGTTAAGAGAAATGATAAATGATCATTGATTAGATTATTGCAAGCCTAATAGCGTGGTCACAAGTCTTGTGATTAATTATTGCAAATCTAATAGGATATTCACACTCTAGTCAATAAGTTAATCATTTAAGGAAAATTTCTTTAACTAGTAATGATATATCTACAAATCAAGTAACTAAAAGAGGCTTTAGTTACAAGGCGAATTTTATGAATTCAAGAAACTAAGGAGTCACTTTCCAATCCTCCTATGTTTACCGAATTGCATAAAAGGCAAGACTAGAATATGTTCTAGAATGTTGCAAGAACAAAATCTAGCAAAGGCGAAAGAAATAGTATTTTTCAAAATACTTGTCTTATGTCTTCAGTGATAAAGTTACAATTAAGGTTGTAAAAGTCATTAAGTAATCAACATGAACAAAAGGAATAAGTAATGATCCAGTAATAATTCTGTATCTATGTCCAGTGAGGAATAATACATGAGTTAGCATCATTATTATTCAGACTTTGTATGTTTTAAAAGATCCATGAATAAAAGTTACTTTATTCAAAAGATATAAATCCGTGACTACTCGTCTTGGTTGGAACCTTGATGGGACGTTAACGTCATCGCGGTATTTGGTGGTAGATTCGAAGTTCTTCGAAGATAGCTACATAAGTTTTTATGTAAACCAAATATCGGTGATATCTGATGGAGCTCGACGAATATTGGATTGACCACTGTGATAATACTTCGTGGTTGAAAAGATCAAAAGTATTATTCACTAGGATTTTCCTTAAGCCTGAGGTATTTGGTTTGGGATACAATGACTAATGTGCTTTGGTTAGTCTTAGATAATTCTGAAATATGGTTGTCATACGAGGCTTTACTGGGTACAGAGGAATTTGTATTTTGAATCGAAATATAACAAGATGGTAATTGCACCTCCTTTTTAGTAGAGATATTTATGGGTCCCTTGACATGATGATAAACTGAAAATGCACGGCCGTGCTCAACGAACTGATCTGTTCTTTGTCGTTGTCACACAGTTTTAAATCAAGAGGTCAAGAAATGATTTCGAGTACAGGAGTTGATAAATTCTACCATGCTCGTATTCGTTATCACAAATATCGTGCTGCAAGGGATAAACCTAACACGTTACCCAAGAAGTAAAGACAGAGTGTTCTTTACTAGATGACGCTATTAATATGTTTTTCTGAAATAATACCTGGGTATAAGAGTTTCTATGGCTTGGTTATCCTGTATTGCCTGCTAGAGGGCCGCTGCAGGACTAGTGTCATCAAGCTAAGGTTACGAACTTGCACAAGTGGGAGTCTGAAGGATTTATGTGCACAGTTAGTCAACCTATGATGTCACGTCCATGTCTATAGGACACTCAAGAGTCACATCGGTGAGTGCATGTAATACGAGAAAGATATGTAATGATACTTGGAAGAGGAATGATTCATAATAGTCATTTATGAATCAGTTAAGTATTAAGTTAAGTTCGACTTATTACTAGATTAGTTTATCTAACTAACTAATACAAGTATTTGTACATTTACTAGTTGAGTAAATATACAATGTGTTAATTATAGATTATCCATAATATGATTTAAAGTAATTAAATCATATGGTGTTGGATAATATTATTGTCTAAATTATATAAGGTTTATTATATAATTAATTATTAAAAGTATAAATACAAAGCATATATATTTCGCGTATATAATATACGGAATATATTAGTGTATTAATACTAGACATTTAATAATTAAGTGCAACAATAATAACTAGATAAACTATAAGGGTTGGAAGTGTAAAAGGAAAAGTATAATTAAGAAACGTTTCTTAATTAAATTAGAAGGACTTAAGTGAAAGATCTTCCATTATAAATAGAAGATCTAGGCTTCACTTTATTCCTTCCACCCCATAACCCTAGCCACGAAAATTGGCTCCCCCTCCTCCCTATTTTGGCCGAGCAACACACCAAGAACACAAGTCTTGTGCTCTTCGTGTTCTTCGTTCGTTCTTCGTGTTCTTCAAGTCTTGAAGAACAAGTTTCATTACAAGAGCTTATCTAGAGGGCTTCTCGTTGTGTTTATCACTGGTGGATCTATCTTGAGCAATCTAAGGTATGAATTGGAAAAACCTTTTTTCCCTTCTTTCCCCTAGGACGAAATCGAACCAAGAACCCTAGGGTTCTTGGTTGGTCGACGAACACCACAAGTATGTGTGTGTGTGTGTTCGAGTTTTTCGTACAAGGCTTCTTTCTTATTAATCTAGTTTAGATTTCCAACATCCCATAGTCCTTTAGGGTTTAAGGATTAAGTTTAATCTCAGTTCCGCTTTTAGGGATTAAACTAGCTAGTTGGTTTAACCGGCAAGAACAAGTTCATGTTCTTGACAGTATGGTTCGAACCAAGCATACTAGGAGGTTGACCCAAGTGGTCAATTAGTTACAATGAAACCCTTCAAATACTGAGTTCCAATACTGAGAGACCAAAACTGTCTACTCAGTATTGGACCAAGACTTAGCTATATTATTCTACAAACTAATCTAAGCTAGTCTAGGTTGTCTTGTTAGCTTAAGATCCCAAGGGGTAATGCTTTTTGCCTTAACATGATTAGCACATAGACATGCTAAAAATCATCAAACAAACGTGAAGAATCGTAATCATAAACATAGTAATAATCAAAGATGATAGAAAACCAATGTTTGATGTTTGAAATCTTGATCTTGAGTGCTCCTAGGGTATTTTTTGGATGCCTTTCAAATTAGGTCAAAAGTTGTGAATTCAGATCTGCAATCTTGCTTAAATATGTGTCAGACGCTGAAAATCACGTCGCTATGTCCAAAATTGCGTCGCTATTGTGAGTCCCGCGCTAAATCGTGTCGCTATCTTAAAGATAGCGGCGTTATCTCTTCTTTTTTATGGCAAACAGAGACTCGAATTCGCGATGTCTTGAAAAATAGCGTTTCTGGATAGCAACCAGATAGTGTCGCTATCCATAGATAGCGGCACTATTTCCTGATTTTCTGCAGATTTTCGTTTCTTGTGTTGTTTTAACCCGTTTTTGTCACTTTTTCTACTATAGCCTGAAAAACACAATGGAGACTATTTTTGAGTGATTACATCATATTCTAATCAATTAACATACACAAAAAGAGGAATATTGGCATATAAATATATGTATAAATATGCCAATATCAATTTCGATAAAAATTAAAGTAATAAAGTTATTTAATAATTAAATTTTTTGGAGTGTTTCGTATAAAACCTAAATAATGGCACTATTAAAGTTTATATAAAAATAAAACATGTAAAAAGTTGGATAAAAATATTTCAACTGAAAATGTATATAAATATAGTAAAATGACAACTATCAAATATTAACATTAAGCTTTGCTAAAAATTGTGTTTACTTCATATGCATTTGAATATTTGATGGTGTAAAAAAGGTAATAACATAAATCACATGATTCATCTATATATACAAATGCCATTCAAGTTACTGTTCACACAAATATCATCGGCTAAGAGTATACGGTGTGGTAACGCGGGGGGGGCGGGGGGGGGGGGGGGGGGGGGGGGGGGGCTTCTGCCGGACGCCACATAGGCTCGCCGGCTTCGCCACCACACCCCTCGTTAGCGGATGAATCAGGGGCGCCACGTGTACTAGCCGTTACCCAACGCCTGAAATTTGAAAATTTTAACTTTTTTTTTTTAAAATAAACCTTAAACCCTTATAAATACCACACTTTGTTATACAAATTTTCATACAACATTTCTCACCATTTCTCAAACTAAACCTTTTCACACAACGTTTTCCACACAACTCTTTGACCAACATGCGTCGAAATTTGATGGACCCCGAAATTTATTCATCTGATATCGATGATGAGACATATTTTTTTTATGACTCAAGCGCATCAATACATGCAACACCAGCAAGCTCAAACATCCCGGACCCGAGTGACAGTCTATTGAGATCGTGAAGGTGCCGAGTAACGTATATTGGATGACTACTTTGGTGAGAATCCTAAGTACCCTGAGACGGTTTTCCGACGTCGATTTCGTAGGAGCAGGAAACTATTCTTAGAAATAGTTGAAGGTATTTCTAACTATACTGCTGAACCTGTTCCCAACCATTTTGAATTTTTTAAAGTACGACCGGATGCCACCGGTCTAATGGGTTTTAGTGTTATCATGAAATGCACGTCTGCCATTCGCCAATTGGCTTATGGCATAACACCTAATTCACTTGATGAATATTTACAAATTGGTGAACATTGTGCACGTGATTGTCTAAATCATTTTACCAAGTGTATTATAGATTTATATACCGGTGAGTATTTAAGGAAACCCGACATCCATGACGTTCAAAACTTATATACGAAACATAAGAACACTCATGGGTTTCCTGGAATACTTAGTAGTATAGATTGTATGCATTGTGAGTGGACCAACTGTCCAAAAGCATGGCACGGTCAATATGTTAGGGGTGATAAAAAATACCCAACTATAATACTAGAAGTTTTCGCGTCGCAAGATTTGTGGATTTGGCACGCATTTTTTGGGTTTGCGGGTGCCAATAACGACCTCACTGTGTTAAATAACTCACCCTTGTTTGATAACCTTCTTGACGATATTGCTTCTGCGGTCCCTTATGTTGTAAACGGAGTGACTTATCGGAACGAGTATTACCTAGCTGATGGTATTTACCCACAGTGGGCAAGCTTTGTCAAATCATTTACAGTTGCACGAGACAAAAAACGTGTTTACTTCAAACGACGACAAGAAGGTCCAAGAAAAGACGTAGAACGTGCATTTGGTGTCTTACAGGGGCGTTGGGGGATTATTCGCCAACCGGCTCGTTCGTGGACTGTCAACAAGCTACGTAGAACCATGTACATATGCATCATATTGCATAACATGATTGTAAAAGATCAAAACTTTGCCATAGGTGATATGAACGACTTGTATGTTAGTCCACAACTTAATATACAACGTACTTGGATCGAGAGATGTGAAATGCAACGACTGAGATCAAGGGAATTACGTGATAAACGTACACACGAATCACTCCAACGAAATATTATGGACCATATTTGGCAACGATATCAAGAAAATCGTATGTAATTTTCGGTATTTTTTTATGTTTCGGGTTTTTTATTTATTTATTCGGTATTTGTAATTTTTAATTTGTAGTTTGTATTTTTTATTTTAATGAAATATTAAGTTGTTTGAAAAAATGAATAAGAAAAAAAAGGAGGTGGGACCCAAATGGCTTAAGTGATAGTAGAGGGGGTATTTGGAGTTTTGAATGTGAAATGTGAAATAGTGATGTGACGCATAGGTGGCGCAGAGGTGGCATCCGACTTAATGTGACCACACATAATGCTCTAATGGGTTATACAAATTTGATTGGCTAATGGGTTATACAATCTACTTCCATTTGCAGAGTGTTAATATTAAATTGATGGGTTTTAATTGTATGTGCATGCATCCATTGTATGATGGCTAGATTCTTAAAAATCATTTCTACTTCAATATGGCGCCCACATCACTACATATATTTGATTTGTTTTAATTTATTTATTTGTTGATTTATTTTCTTTGTTAAAATAAAAATTACTACTCCTTCCGTCCCACAAAAAAAGTTCTCATTTCTTCTTATAATTTTGTCCCACAAAAAAGTTTCCATTTCTCAAATTTTAGGTGCCTACTTAATAAAATAATATTATTACTAAAGATTCACCAATTAAACACTTTCTCTCTCCAATCTAATCTTATATTTTAATCAAAAGTATTACCAAAGACCTCACCACTAACTATCTCCTAAAATCTTATGCCCAAAAGAAATGAGAACTTTTTTGTGAGACGGAAAGAGTATTTGATAATTTTCAACTCACGAGTATATGAAATTGGATTTCTTTCATATATTTAAAAGAGAAGTGGTATTGACTTCTATTATTTGCTTCTACTTATCTTCCTACCCACTAATTAAGACACTTGTCAAAATCAATGGATGATATGAAGAAAGAAAATTAGTGCATTACACATGTTCAATTTAGAAGTAAGTAGAAAGAAAAAATAGGAAGAAATATAATTAGTAACTAAAGACATAAATGAATATTATTATATACTAAAAGTTGTTAATAACACACAGCTACTCCCTTCGTCCCACAAAAAAATTTATCATTTTTACACAAGTTTTTAGGAGATAATTAGTGATAAGATACTTGGTAATAATTTTGATTAAAATATAAGATTTGTTTGAAGAGAGAAAGTATTTTTAGAAGATAATTAGTGATAAAGTCTTTGTTAATAATATTATTTTACTAAATGGAACTCATCAAATTTGAGAACTAAGAACTTTTTTTTTAGATAAAAACTGATGGAGAAATTAGAACTTTTTTATGGAACTGATGTAGTAATAAACAAATTAAATTAACGTTTGTAAATTCATTTTCATAATGTCATCAATTAAAACTGAAGATTTCCTATTTCATTTTTTAAAAGTATAAACGACAGCAACAAACACAAATAATATATACATACCAAATATCTTAAAGCATATTTTGACAAGAAAACGATTATACCATGAATGTTTTCAACCTACAATCGCAGCGAAACACGGATCCACACCATTTATTTTAATAAATTTGTTAAAAGTTATTTAAAGAGCTTTACTTACACTTCTTCCGATTCAAATTAAGTGACATATTGTTAGTTTTACGGGCTTTTAGACAAAAAAAAAAATATAACGAGAGTTAGATTAAATTAAATTAGATAATTATTTTTTTTGAACGGCTAGTTAGTAAGTTAGTGATTTAAGCCTAAACAGTGACATCCACAAAGGACAATATGCTTTCTCTCGAACCCTTCAACCTGTGGGGAATAAACCCAACCAATTGTCCACGACGGGACTTGAACCCATGACCTATAGGTCATTGACAACACCTTATTTGTTTTCACCAATACCATTAGGCTAGAAGCCTTTAGTAGGGAATGAGTCTCACATCTTTTAAATAAAGTGAAGTTAATGATGTTTAAATGTAAAAGTAAGGTACATACGTATGGACTCCGTTACCTTATACCAAACTAGCTTCAAAACCCGCCCAAATAAACGGGTATCATTCGAGAGATATGTAGGAAAATAACGAAATACTGATATTGTTTAAATAACATAGCAATTCATGATTGTAATAATGAGAAACAAGTTTTGATACATCAATAAATAAATGTTATATGATGTATACATTAATAATTCCTAAAAAAAATCTTTAATTGGAGACGAAATGAACTTTGACTATTGGATTCATGGTAAATGTTTTATTTCTCGCTTTAATCGATTATTCCATCTCTTTTGGTGCTTGATTTCATAATAATAATTTGATCAATTCAACTTATAATTAAAGATTCATGATACTCAGATTTCTGAGTTCTCCAACTTCATCGTCTCGACTTCATTCTGTTGGAATTTTAGGGAAGTCAAGTTGAAAGTTTGTTGTTAAGTTGAAGTATTTTTGCATCTTTTTTTGTAGCGGGCCTTTTATTTTAAGGGTTCTGTTAATGACAGCCCTTAGGGCTGTCTTTAACGTGCATAAAACGGTTGTACGTTCATTGATGGAGTAATGTTCCTAAAATTCAGGGAGTGGTTTTTACTCTATTTTTGCCTTCTTATTGACAGCCCTAAGGGCTGTCATTATCATTTTTCTTATTTAAAAGAAATACGGAGTATCTGTTTGTATATTGATTTATCTATATTACAACATTAGTTAAAACGAAAAATAAAACATGTATCATGAATCCAACTGTCAAAGTTCATTTTTCTATCAAATCATAATTAACTGATCAAAGACTGGAAAACAAAATTAGCTTTAGAGGATTATGTAGCAAATCACATAATCGTCCAGGCGAAATAATAACCAATTAACTGACTGGGATTTCTTCAAAGCATTTGGAAACCCCAAATCACCTTGAAGTTCTGAAAAATCATCAACACATCAATGATCAAATAAAATGAACATAAATAATACACAGAGTTCCAGAAACATAAATCCAATACTAAATAGAAATTAAATGTATAGAAAAGAATAAAAGAATCGTTTCAAAAATAAAATGAATTTAGGAAACCCAATTATGTCTGCTACTATCGATTCATAAATAATACTCCCTCCGTCCCATAAAAAAATTTACATTTCATTTGGGCACAATTTTCTAGTAGATAGTTAGTGGTAGAGTATTTTGTAATACTTTTGATTAAAATATAAGGTTAGATTGGAGAGAGAAAGTGTTTTATTAGTGGAATGATTGGTAATAATATTATTTTATTAGGTGAGTCCCCCAAATTTGAGAAATGTAAAATTTTTTGTGTGAAAAAAATTGAAGGAGAAATGTAAACCTTTTTGTAGGACGGAGTGAGTATTAGCTAATTTTGGTAAATATTAATAATCCCGTGATATATGCTTGATTTAAACTGATTCCTGATCTATGAATGATTTAAACTGATTCGTGAATATAGATATAGCAAGGAAATCAGAATGACAAGTGGCATTTTAACCCAATTTCATGTCATCAAAACCCTCCGATCAGAATGAAGTATGATGACATGTGGACAAACCTGAAATCAAATACACGCTCCATATATAGTGGGAGATATTGTAAATTATCAAAATATATCACTTTTTTTAACGACAAATCTTAATCTACTCCTAAATCCATCTATGTCAACTACGAGACTTGAACCCTCAACCTCAAAATTGTGGGCAAACAACTTTACCGTTAGGTCAATGGTCATTCGGTAAAAGAAATATACTTCCTCCGATTCAAAATAAGTGCTACACTTTTGGGTTTCACAGTTTTTGAGGCAAAGGATTAAAATGATGGTTAAATTAAATTAAATTAATTAAATGGTTAGTGGATAATGGGTCTCACACCTTTTGAATAAAGTGGGTAAATGATGTTTAAAAGTAAAAAGTAAGGGTAAATGAGTCATTTCACTTTGTTAAAGTAGATAGTTAGTTGGTGTGGGTCTTACTACTTCTTGCCAAATAAGGTAACTTTTCAAAGTGTCACTTATTTTGAATCACCCATATAAGGAAAGTGTAACACTTATTTTGAATCGGAGGAAATATCACTTGATAAACCTTGAATTAGATAAGTATTTATTTATAGGTTAATGTATTGATATATTATATTTTTACCAAGCCCCTTTAATATCAAATTTTTTTTAGAAATCATTAATTTTCATTTTGGGTACTTTTGAAACTTATAATTAATAAAAAAAGACCATAGAACTTATTATATGTAGGGTTTCAATAAACTGATTGACCACTTGGGTCAACCTCCTAGTATGCTTGGTTCGAACCATACTGGTAAGAACATGAACTTGTTCTTGCCGGTTAGATCAACTAGCTAGTTTAATCCCAAAAGCGGAACTGAGATTAAACTTAATCCTTAAACCCTAAAGGATTGGGGATGTTGGAAATCTATACTAGATTAACAAGAAAGAGACCTTGTACGAAAAACTCGAACACACACAATGCTTGTGTGTATTCGTCGACCACCAACCAAGAACCCTAGGGTTCTTGGTGGTCGAATTTGAACAAGAGGAAATGGGGAAAAAGAGTTTTCCAAATCATACATTAATCTTGCTTAAGTAAGTCCACTGATGATGAACACAACGAGTGATCTTCTAGTTGATCCTTGTAATGATTCTTGCACTTAGATACTTGAAGAACACGAAGAACACCAAGTGATGGAGTTCTTAGATGTTCGGCCGAAATCAAGGAGGGGAGGGGGGAAGATTTTGTGGCACACAAGAAGGGGTTTTAGGGTTACCCTAAGCCTCTTATTTATAGTTAAACAAGTTCCATTTAGGACCCTCTAGTTTAATTAAGATTAACTTCTTAATTAAACTTTCCTTTTTATGTTTCTATCCCTTATAGTTTTACTAGTCTATTATTATTGCACTTAACTATTAAATGTCTACTATTAATACAGTTATATATTTCGGTATATACATATACACAAAATATATGTTTGTATTTATACTTTTAATAATTAAATATATAATAAACTTTATATAATTTAGACAACAAATTATCCAATTACCATATGATTTAATAGCATTAAATTATATTATGGATAATCTATAATTAACACACTGTATATTTACTCAACTAGCAAATGTACAAATACTTGTATTAATCAGTTAGCTAAACTAATCTAGTAATAAGTTAAACTTAACTTAATACTCAACTTGATTCATAATGACTATTATGAATCATTCCTCTTCCAAGTATCATTACATATCTTACTCGTATTACATGCACTCACCGGTGTGACCCTTAAGTATTTTGTAGGCATGGATGTATCACCATTGGTTGACTAACCGTGCACATAACTCCAACAGACTCCCACTTGTGCAAGTTCGTAACCTTAGCTTGATAACACTGGTTGCAGTGGCCCTCTAGATAAGCATGCAGGTAACCAACCCCATAGAAACAACTTTGTAACCCATGTATAGTTTTTGAGAAACTCTTTTAATAGCGTAGCCTAGTAAAGAACACTCCGTCTTTACTTCTTGGGTAACGTGTTAGGTTTATCCCTTGCAGCACGATATTTGTGACAACGAATACGAGCATGGTGGAAAATATCAACTCCTGTATTCGAAATCATTTCTTGACTTCTTGATTTAAAACTGTTGTGATAAACGACAAAGAACAAATCAGTTCGTTTGGGCATGGCTATGCACTCCATCAATTTTCCATCATGTCAAAGGACCCATAAATATCTCTCCTAAAAAGGAGGTGCAATTACCATCTTTTTATATTTCGGTTTGAAAATACAAATTCCTCTGTACCCAGTAAGGCCTCGTATGACAATCATATTTCAGAATTGTCTAAGACGAACCAAGCTACATTAGTCATTGTACCCCAAACCAAATACCTCAAGCTTTAGGACAATCCTAGTGATTAATACTTTTGAAGTTTTCAACCACGAAGTATTATCACGATGGTCAATCCAATATTCGTCGCTATGACAGAATATCACCGATATTTGGTTTAGAACAAAAACTTGTGTAGCTATCTTCGAGAAACTCGAATCTTCCACCAAATATTGCGATGACGTTAACGTCCCATCAAGGTTCCCACCAAGACAAGTAGTCACGGATTTATACCTACTGAATAAAATAACTTTTATTCATGGATACTTTAAAACATACAATGTCTGAATAATAATGATACTAATTCATGTATTATTCCTAACTGGACATAGATACCGAATTATTACTGGATCATTACTTATTTTTTGCGTTCATGTTGATTACTTAATGACTTATGATTGCAACTTTTATCACTAATCACAATCTAGTCATTTCTATTAAACTAAAGACGGGTATTATGAAAAATACTATAACTTTTGTCTTTGCTAGATTTTGTTTTTGCAACATTAGAACATATTCTAGTCTTGCCTTTTTATACAATTCAGTAAACATAAAGATTGGAAAATAACTCCTTAGTTTCTTGAATTTATAAAATTTTCCTTGCAACTAAATCTCTTTTAGTCACTGATTTGTAGATACTTTTACTAGTTAATGAAATATCCTTAAATGATTAATCTATTCACTTAGACTGTGAATATCCTATTAGATTTGCAACAATTAATCACAAGACTTGTGAACACGCTATTAGGCTTGCAATAATCTAATTGATGATCATTTATTATTTCCCTTAACTTCTTGGCTAACGACTTGGTAATATCTTGTTGGTAATATCTTACTAACTTACTAAGTTCATTAACAACCTTCAATAAACATGTTAGTCATAGCTCCCACTTACTTTTATGGAACATAAGCATTACTTAAACTATCACTTTGACTAAGTCAAGACTTTAACTTTCTTGGTCAAGAACTTATAATTTAATCTTTTAAGAATTTATTAATCATTAAAGTCATCCTTTGGATTTGCGAATATCCAACATTCCTGTTTAGGGAATTATGACTTTTATTGATCATTGTATCTAACAAGTATGAAACACTTGTAATGATACCTTCAAATCTTAAATACTTCAGTGTCTTTTAAGAACTTCATTTAATGCCAAAGTCATTTCTTAGATTTCTTAAATCTACGGTACTCCTATTAGGGAATTATGACTTGATTAAATACTTTATTTATTACAATTATAAAACACTTGCTTTAATACCTTTAGTTCTTAAATAATTTAATATAATTTGACCTGATATTGGCATATTTATACATATATTTATATGCCAATATTCCTCTTTTTGTGTATGTTTATTGCTTAGAATATGATGTTATCACTCAAAAGTAGTATCCATTATGTTTTTCAGGCTATAAAAGAAAAAGTGACAAAAACAGGTCAAAACGACACAAGAAAACGACAATCCCAGAATCTGAAGAAGATAGCGCCGCTATCTTTAGATAGCGACGCTATCTACCAACACTATCCCCAAACGCTATTTTGGAGCCATAAGCGGATTCGGGTCGCTGTTTGTCATCAAAAAGACCAGATAGCGTCGCTATCTAATAGATAGCGACGCGATTTAACGCGGGTTCCACATAGCGCCGCTATTTTCTACATAGTGACGCGATTTAACGCGATCTGACACATATTTAAGCGAAATAGCAGATCTGGATTCAGCACTTTTTGACCTACCATTGAGGCAGCCGAAAATAAGAACCCTGGAGCTCTCAAGATCAAGATTCTAAGGCTTAAACGTTGGTTTTTATCATCTTTATTTGATATTATGTTTATGATATTGATTTCTTACGTTTGTTTGATGATTATTAGCATGTCTATGTGCTAATCATCTTATATTCGCTATGATTAGATGAAATCTAGGATTTAGGTTTGGTATTTTGGCGATTTTAACATTGGTTTTGAATATTTGTTTCTTTATATCAAAGACCCTTTTGATTTTCTATTAAAATCTGATTGTTTGACCTGTTTGATTATTGATTGTCTTGTTGATTGATCACTAGCAATTCTAGTTAATAATTAACTTAACTTTTCATCTCGGTGATGTAGTTAGCAATTCACTAGATCTAGGGAATTGAGTTTAAACATCAGTAAACATAGATAAAATCAGAAGTCTAATCTTAGTTATGACCACATTCTAGATTAGAAAGTAACGGAACTCCGAGCCTAGACATAGTTAACCAACCGAAGTGTGACCGTAGCTTGATTCTTTAGGAATTTACTCCTTAGGAATGATAGCAAGGTCATTGTAGGGAATTGGAGACCACTACTTCCTTGACTTCTAGAATACCAATTAAATCGGGACATAACCAACCAAACCTAGACCTAGACGGAATCGATCATAGTGAATATTCTCTCTCTTATTTGAACTCAGTCTCATTACGTTGTCAACTTGTTTATTTCTAAAAGTTTAAAGTCATTTTTAATCAGTTTCTTATATTAATTAGTTTAAAATAAAAAACCATACTTTATGAAATTGCTTAGATTAAATTATTAGTATTAAATTATTTAGTCAGCTTAGCTGTTCCCTGCGGAAACGAACACCCGAAGTACTTACCTGAACTGTATTACGCACGATTAGGTCTTACTTGCCTAAGAGTGTGGTAATCTAGAGAAGGCGTATTTAGGTGATTATTTTATAACTAGATTTTACACATCGTGACCCTTTAAAGAGTTTATTTAATGTCTAAGTCATTTCTTTGGATTTCTTGAATATCTAATATTCCTAATAGAGAATTATGACTTCATTAAATTCCTTTATCACAAGTATGAGACACTTGTAATAATACTCTTCAAATCTATCTTGATTATATCCAATATAATCATACTATACTAATACCAATGCTTTTTAAAACGTACTATCATAAGTAATTGTCACACCCCGCCAAAAATGAGTTTTACTTCATTTAAAATGTTTTGCGGAAGAACGAAGGTGTAACGTTCATGACAACATAGCAAAAATTAAGTAAACAAACAACCACGCAATAACGAAAAATAAACGTTTGTTTCACTTTCCAAAAGTAGAAAGTTTCCAAAAATAGCAAGTTTCCTAAAGTAGAAATTGTTTGAAATGAAATGATTGTTCGTAAACTTAATGTTTTAACCATGGCTCATGACAATCTCAATGCTCATATCCTCCAACTCCACTGCACCTAATTACCTGGAAAAACATAAATAGTAAAAGGGTCAACAATAATGTTGAGTGAATCCACAGGGTTAATGTTTATGATGAAAGTAAAGTGATTTGCTACCCAAAATGTTTGTTATGAAAATGGTTTATGACTGAAAATGTATAAGGTTCAACACTCATATGATATGAGTAATAAGTATGAAATGTTTAGTATAGTTGTAGAATGTATACAACTACTAGTTATGTTTATGAAAAAGTGTTGAACAAAATGTTGTGTTTGACATCGCATGAACTGTTATCCCCAACAGGTAGCTAGTCTACTGAGTTAATATACCAACCCCTAAGTCCACAATCAACACTTCAACTCCAGTATGTTATGTTATTTTATGGATATACACTCCCGGAGATGTCTTGGATAAACCAAGTAATGATCAAACGTTCGTTGGGAGGATGAGTGTTAGTACTATCTGCATATCCATGGTCTAGATCCACTAGTTAATGATTGCTGGTAACCTTAGTCCGGTTTAATAATTGATTGTCATGCCAACGCGATAATGAAAATGTATAGATGTTGTACAGTCATAGCAAAACAGTAGCAGTTGTGTTTATGTTTTCCACCCCAAAGTTTATAAAACAGTTAAAAGAGAAAAAGGGGTCTGTGGACTCACCTGGCAAAGCTTAGCAACAAGAGACTTAAGACAGAGGAATCCTTGGGAGACTCCTAGCTTCCTAAATGATTTAACTAATGATTAGACTAAGCTAACACAGGCGATACTATATACGATATGAGTTAAGCAACATGTATTACATGTTATGTTTTATGTTTCGTGACATCGAACGAACTTAGGTTATTGGACCTTAATAGGTCGAAATGAAATGAAATGAGATGAAATGAAATGGACTTCGAAATGAAATGAAATGGGCTTGGGTTAGGCTTATTGGGCCTAGATTGGGCCTATTGGGCCTAATGGGCTTAATGGGCTTAATGGGTTAGGCCACTTGGGCCTCTTATTGGGCTTAGGTCCACTTAGGTTGGGCCTTGAATTGGGCTTGGCCCAATTGGGTTCGGTTTGGTTGGGTATGGGCCAAAGGTTTGGGCTTTGGTCCAAATGGGCTTGGATACTAATGGGCCAATCAAGGTTTGGGCCCGATGGACTAAAGTAGATCGATATGGGCCAAGTTCAGGCCTTGGCCCGATTGGGTATTCGGGTTTGGGTCCACGGTTTGGGTCAAGATTGGTCAACGATAGTCAACACTTAGGTTCTAGATTTCAGTTAGGGTTTAGGGTATACTAAAATTCAGTCAACTAAAGTCAACTACGGTTAATCTAGCTATCAAATGGTCAAATAGTCAACCATGAAAGTCAATTAGGGTTAGGGTTCGGCTAGGGTTTAACCTAGGGTTCGGTCTAGGGTTGGCCGAAGGCCAAAACCCTACGGGTTTAGCTCTAGATCGGGTCTAAGGTTCGAGTTCGGTGGCTAGTTTGGCTAGATCTCATGTTATACATCTCAAGGATTCTAGATCTACGGCATTCGGTCAAATCTAGGATAGATCTAGGGTTCGAACCTAGGGTTTGGGCAAAAGATCGAGAGAATAACGAAACAAATAAGCACAACTCATACACACATGCACACGATTGACTTATACATGAAAGCAGGCTTCGGTTTGGGTTCTAGTATGGTGGTACCGAGACCATATGGCTCTTAGCCATGGTCTCGGGTTCGAGACACAATCAACCAAGAAAGAAAAACAAGAGAATCGGGTATTACCTCAAACAATCGAACAAGAAATCACAAGGATGACCGGGTTTGCTTGCTTGCTTGAACACGAACGGACGAAGGGGAGGTGATGGTGCTTGCGGCCGAATGGGAGAAACAAAAGAACAAATGAATTCGGTATTGGGGTATTTATATGGTAGGTTTTAGGGTTTTCTTGGAAGAGTTATAGTCTAACTATGATTCCTTTGAATGAGATGGATAAGAATACATGAGATAGGAACAAGATAAGATCAACCTCACACCCAAGGGTGTTCGGCCGACTAGAGGGGCACGAGCAAAGTAGGCCGGCCACATAGTGGTCGGTCAAAGATCGAGGTGTCGGGTTTAGAGCGTAGTTCAAATCGAGTCACGTTTATATTAAGTTAATACGTTTATTATTTAACCGAGAAAGTTATTGGTTTTAGAAATGTTTTAGCTCAAAGTGTGTCACCATAAGAAAGTAGTAATGTTGTGTTGACTAAAATAGTCAAACACTAATGTATGGTGTAAAAATATGTATGTTTGTTGTGTAGAAGGAATGCCAAAAATAGAAATGTCTATAAGTAGAAACTTTCTAAATAAGGAAAGTTCTAGAAATGAAATGAACTTACATACCAGAAATATCGAGTTGTCACATTCTCCCCTGGTTGAAGAAATTTCGTCCCGAAATTTAAGAGGAAGCACGAACAGGAGAGACAACGAGAAAAAAGATGAGGATATTTCTTTCGCATCTGGTCCTCACGTTCCCACGTGAATTCAGGACCTCTTTTGGAGTTCCATCTGACTTTAACAATTTTGATCTTGCTTCTTCGCAACTTTTGCTCTTTCCAGTCAGATATTTCAATTGGTTCCTCGGTGAAATGAAGTTTGTCGTCGATAATAATTTCTTCAGTAGGGACGATAAGCGAAGGATCATGAATAAACTTTTTAAGATTAGAAACATGAAATGTGTTGTGAACATTGCTGAGCTCATTAGGAAGACGAAGGCGATAAGCAACGGCACCGATTCTTTCAAGAATCTCAAATGGTCCAACATAACGAGGACTGAGCTTTCCTGTCTTACCAAAACGTACAACACCTTTCCAAGGTGCTACTTTTAGCAAAACATGGTCGCCAACGGCGAACTCTAAAGGCTTTCGACGATTATCAGCATAACTCTTTTGTCGATCTCTGGCAGCCTTGATACGATCTTTGATTTTAAAAATCTTGTCAGTCTTTTCTTGTAGAATTTCAGGACCATTAATCTGACGATCACCAATTTCAATCCAACAAAGTGGCGAACGACACTTTCTTCCATACAGGGCTTCAAACGGTGCGGCCTTAATAGTTGTATGATAACTATTATTATACGAGAACTCAGCTAAAGGGAGATGAGAATACCAACTTCCACCAAAATCAATAACACATGCTCTCAGCATGTCTTCCAAAGTTTGAATTGTTCTTTCAGTCTGACCATCTGTTTGAGGATGATAGGCAGTACTCATATCGAGGCGAGTACCGAGAGATTTTTGCAACGATTGCCAAAAACGAGACGTAAAGCGACTATCACGATCCGAGATGATCGCGACTGGCACACCATGCCGAGATACAACTTCCTTTAAATAAATTCTTGTTAGCTTCTCCATCTGATCAGTTTCCTTGATAGGAATGAAATGAGCTGATTTGGTCAATCGATCGACAATTACCCAAATTGTATCATGACCACTAGATGTTCGAGGCAATTTGGTTATAAAATCCATAGAGATTTCTTCCCATTTCCATTCAGGGATCTCTGGTTGTTGTAGAAGACCGGAAGGCTTCTGATTCTCTGCTTTCACTCTAGCACAAGTTAAACATTTGCTTACATAAACCGCGATCTCTTTCTTCATATTTGGCCACCAATATAACTCTTTGACATCTTTATACATCTTGTCTGCACCAGGATGAATAGAATATTTGGATCGGTGAGCTTCATTCAAGATGACGTTGCGAACACCTCCAAGATTAGGAACCCATAAACGATTCATGAAATAAAGAGTTCCATCCACCTTTGCTTCTAAATGCTTCTCCATACCACGCAAAGCTTCACTTTTGATGTTCTCTACCTTCAGGGCTTCAGTTTGAAATTCTTGAACTTGGGAAGATAGATTTGAACGAACAGAGATTGGAAGGGCTCGAACTCGACGAGGTTTAGGTTTCTCTTTCCGACTTAAGGCATCAGCTACCACATTAGCCTTACCATGATGATACTTAATCTCACATTCATAGTCATTCATCAACTCTATCCATCTACGCTGTCTCATATTGAGATCTTTCTGATTGAAGATATGTTGTAAACTCTTGTGATCGGTGAATATTGGGCACTTGGTACCGTAGAGGTAATGTCTCCAAATCTTTAACGCGAAAATAACTGCACCCAACTCAAGATCATGAGTTGTATAATTCTTCTCGTGGTTCTTCAGTTGTCGAGAGGCATAGGCGATCACTTTGTCATGTTGCATCAATACACAACCTAGCCCTTGGTGCGAAGCATCACAGTACACCATGAAATTATCGGTTCCTTCAGGGAGAGATAGAATAGGAGCAGAACATAATTTAGATTTTAGAGATTGGAAGGCTGATTCTTGCTTTTCACCCCAGACAAATTTCTCATCCTTATGTGTTAACACCGTTAAATCCTTTGCAATCTTTGAGAAATTTTCTATAAATCTTCTATAGTAACCAGCAAGACCAAGGAATTGTCTTACTTCAGTTGGGGTCTTCGGAGCTTCCCAATTCTTTATAGCTTCTATCTTTGCAGGATCAACGTGAATACCTTCTTCGTTGATAATATGACCCAGAAATTGGACTTCCCGCAACCAAAATTCACACTTGGACAACTTGGCGTACAACTTCTCCTTCTCCAACAACTCAAGAATGATTCTTAAGTGCTTTTCATGCTCTTTTCTAGAATGCGAATCGATGAGAATATCATCTATGAAGACAATAACGAATTTATCGAGATACTGCTTGCACACTCTGTTCATGAGATCCATAAACACAGCAGGTGCATTGGTCAAACCAAATGGCATTACCAAAAATTCATAATGACCATAGCGAGTTCTAAAAGCAGTTTTGGGCACATCTTCATCACGAACTTTTAACTGATGGTAACCAGATCGAAGATCGATTTTGGAATAGAAACTCGATCCTTGGAGTTGATCGAATAGATCATCAATACGGGGAAGAGGATATCGGTTCTTAATTGTTACTTTGTTCAATTCACGATAATCGATGCACATTCTCATTGAACCATCTTTCTTTTTAACAAAAAGGACCGGAGCTCCCCAAGGCGAGAAACTCGGTCGAATGAAACCAAGATCAAGAAGTTCTTGTAATTGCGATGAAAGTTCTTGCATTTCAGACGGTGCAAGACGATAAGGAGAACGCGCGATAGGTGCGGCTCCTGGAATCAGATCAATACGAAATTCAACTTGTCTTTGAGGCGGCAGTCCAGGCAATTCACTAGGAAATACACCGGGAAAATCACGAACAATAGGAATGTCCTCAATCTTACGATCTTTGGACTTTGTGTCAACGACATGAGCAAGAAAGGCTTGGCATCCTTTACGAAGATATTTTTGAGCTTTCATGGAAGTTATGATTTTTATGTTTTTGTTTCTTTGTTCACCTTGAATTATTAAGGTTTCTGTTTTGGATAAGGGAATTCGGATTTGTTTGGTGTAACATATTATTTCAGCACGGGTTTTAGACAACCAATCCATCCCTATGACGATATCAAAACTTCCTAGTTCTACAGGCACAAGGTCTATATCAAAAATGTGATCATCTAGGTCAAGCTTACAACCTTTAAAAACTTCACTAGACCTAACAACTTTGCCATTTGCTAACTCGATTTCATAATTCACTTTCAAACGATTAGGTTTTTTGATTTAAGAAACTTTTAAATTCGGTCGATACGAAACTCAAGTCGGCTCCCGAGTCAAATAAAATAGAAGCAAAATGATTGTTGACGATAAACGTACCAGTGACGGTATCAGGGTTCTCACGAGCTTCTTGAGCATTCATAACAAATGCACGACCACGACCATTTTGACGATCATTGTTGTTGTTGGCATTGCGATTGTTGTTACGATTGTTATTACGATTGCCATTGTTGTTGTTGCCATTCTGGTTATTGTTATTCTGAAGTCTAGGGCAACGATTACGATAATGGTTAGAATCACCACACTCGTAGCAGACAGGATTCTTAGGAGGATTGTTAGACGAACACTTTCTGAAATTATGACCCCAGCGGTCACACTTGAAGAATTTCTCACACTGACCATCATGATGCCAGTTACATCTGTTACACAAGGGCTTGCTTCCAGCATATGACTTAGAATCTGAATTGGACTGATTGTTGTTCTGAGTAGAGGCGGCATAATTCTTAGTCTTTTGGTATTTGTTCCCTTTGTGATCACGTTTGTTGTCGTAGGAACGCTTTCCATTTTCATTGCTCACATTATCAGTAGATTTGCTAGACAACACTAGCTTGTCTTTGAACGATCCACTTCTCATTGCATCATCAGTCAACCTTGTTGCACGATTCACAGCATCTTCGAATGTTGTCGGTTCAGAAGCAATAACATGAGTACGAATAAGATCATGAAGACCTTAAAGATACTTTTCAATACGCTTGAATTCAGGAGTAACCCAATGAGGAACGAGACGAGCGAGTTCTTGAAACTTAGTTGTGTAGGTAACAATATCAGATCCAACCATGGACAGATTCCATAGTTCCACCTCAACTTTTTGTAGCTCTCTCCTTGGACAAAACTTCTGAGTTAAGTGATCCTTGAACGTATCCCAAGTCATAGCATCAACAGTTGCACGACCTAAGACTTGCACTTGAGAATTCCACCAGGGCAACGCTTCCTTGGACAACGTACTAGCAGCAAACTTCGTCATATTCTCAGGGGCACATTGAATGACACTGAAAATGGATTCCACCTTCTCAATCCAGTGGATGATAGCAATAGCACCTTCAGATCCAGAGTAGGTCGGAGGATGACAGGACGTAAAGGTCTTATAGGATTGACCTTGACGATTGGGATCTGAAGTTTAAACAAATAAGGAAAGAGAATGAACAATGGGTTAAAATAAAATGGAAATAAATGAATCTTCTTTCATGGAGTCGTATAATATACCGTTGTTTCCCACATTAGATGCACCAGCGGCATTTCCTCTTGCAGCGTTCATTTGAGCCATTGCTTCAGCGATACGGCGTTCCACCATTTGTTCGACAGTCTCAGCGTTTCCTCCTCGAGCCATTGATGAATTGCTGATACAAATAATATGACAAGGAATTAAGAAGTGAATAATATAGGAGGACTATAAGGAAAATATGTACTTATAATAGGGATCAAAGAGTAGATATACAATAGACGTAATAGTAGTAGTAAACGTAGATATAAATAGTCGTAATTATAGTAGTAGTAGAGACATATAGAAAATACAATTATAAGAACAATAGAAATTACTAAAATATCACTTTTATTAAACACGTTCCTAATACATAATAGTTTTATAAGTAGGGCATATTTGCCAATATTAAAGAACAAAAATACTGAAATAGCTAAACATAAAATCTAATAATAGAAAAACAAATATAGACGATAGGTAGATGACTAATCATCTTCTTCTGGCTGCTGGTCGTTTTCTTGTCGTCATGTAGAGTTCACCATCCTTCACCAGTCGATAGAGATAAGGACGCTCTCCAGGCTTGAGGTCAGGGGGTCCATTGGGATACACCGGGATAGGAGGCTGAGTAGGATGAAACCAATCTGCTGACGATATTGGGAAAGGCGTCGGTATAAACACTGGTTTGGGAGACGGAGGAGGTGTAGCACGTCTTCTAGACGTGGCAGTACTCTGATCACTATCGTACTCTGGTTCTGACGAAATATTAATAACACTTGCTGACGACATTCTACTAAACACAGCGCATAAAAGTTTATTAGGTTATGAAGTTGTAAGGCTTACTGACATATGCTAGCTATAACACTAAGGCAATACTAACTAAGGCAAATGTTCTAAACTAAGAACAATGGAACTTCAGGATATGAGACTGAGCATGCCATGATTATTTTGATTTTTATAAAAGTGTTTGTTTTTCCCAAAAATCTTTTGTAGTTATAGACTAGGCTTGCTAATTCACTATAACTTAAGCTCTGATACCACTCTGTCAGACCCCGCCAAAAATGAGTTTTACTTCATTTAAAATGTTTTGCGGAAGAATGAAGGTGTAACGTTCATGACAACATAGCAAAAATTAAGTAAACAAACAACCACGCAATAACGAAAAATAAACGTTTGTTTCACTTTCCAAAAGTAGAAAGTTTCCAAAAATAGCAAGTTTCCTAAAGTAGAAATTGTTTGAAATGAAATTATTGTTCGTAAACTTAATGTTTTAATCATGGCTCACGACAATCTCAATGCTCATATCCTCCAACTCCACTGCACCTAATTACCTGGAAAAACATAAATAGTAAAAGGGTCAACAATAATGTTGAGTGAATCCACAGGGTTAATGTTTATGATGAAAGTAAAGTGATTTGCTACACAAAATGTTTGTTAAGAAAATGGTTTATGACTGAAAATGTATAAGGTTCAACACTCATATGATATGAGTAATAAGTATGAAATGTTTAGTATGGTTGTAGAATGTATACAACTACTAGTTATGTTTATGAAAAAGTGTTGAACAAAATGTTGTGTTTGACATCGCATGAACTGTTATCCCCAACAGTTAGCTAGTCTATTGAGTTAATATACCAACCCCTAAGTCCACAATCAACACTTCAACTCCAGTATGTTATGTTATTTTATGGATATACACTCCCGGAGATGTCTTGGATAAACCAAGTAATGATCAAACGTTCGTTGGGAGGATGAGTGTCAGCCAATAGTACTATCTGCATATCCATGGTCTAGATCCACTAGTTAATGATTGTTGGTAACCTTAGTCCGGTATAATAATTGTTTGTCATGCCAACGCGATAATGAAAATGTATAGATGTTGTACAGTCATAGCAAAACAGTAGCAGTTGTGTTTATGTTTTTCACCCCAAAGTTTATAAAACAGTTAAAAGAGAAAAAGGGGTCTGTGGACTCACCTGGCAAAGCTTAGCAACAAGAGACTTAAGACAGAGGAATCCTTGGGAGACTCCTAGCTTCCTAAATGATTTAACTAATGATTAGACTAAGCTAACACAGGCGATACTATATACGATATGAGTTAAGCAATATGTATTACATGTTATGTTTTATGTTTCGTGACATCGAACGAACTTAGGTTATTAGACCTTAATAGGTCGAAATGAAATGAAATGAGATGAAATGAAATGGACTTCGAAATGAAATGAAATGGGCTTGGGTTAGGCTTATTGGGCCTAGATTGGGCCTATTGGGCCTAATGGGCTTAATGGGCTTAATGGGTTGGGCCACTTGGGCCTCTTATTGGGCTTAGGTCCACTTAGGTTGGGCCATGAATTGGGCTTGGCCCAATTGGGTTCGGTTTGGTTGGGTATGGGCCAAAGGTTTGGGCTTTGGTCCAAATGGGCTTGGATACTAATGGGCCAATCAAGGTTTGGGCCCGATGGACTAAAGTAGATCGATATGGGCCAAGTTCAGGCCTTGGCCCGATTGGGTATTCGGGTTTGGGTCCACGGTTTGGGTAAAGATTGGTCAACGATAGTCAACACTTAGGTTCTAGATTTCGGTTAGGGTTTAGGGTATACTAAAATTCGGTCAACTACGGTTAATCTAGCTATCAAATGGTCAAATAGTCAACCATGAAAGTCAATTAGGGTTAGGGTTCGGCTAGGGTTTAACCTAGGGTTCGGTCTAGGGTTGGCCGAAGGCCAAAACCCTACGGGTTTAGCTCTAGATCGGGTCTAAGGTTCGAGTTCGGTGGCTAGTTTGGCTAGATCTCATGTTATACATCTCAAGGATTCTAGATCTATGGCATTCGGTCAAATCTAGGATAGATCTAGGGTTCGAACCTAGGGTTTGGGCAATAGATCGAGAGAATAACGAAACAAATAAGCACAACTCATACACACATGCACACGATTGACTTATACATGAAAGCAGGCTTCGGTTTGGGTTCTAGTATGGTGGTACCGAGACCATATGGCTCTTAGCCATGGTCTCGGGTTCGAGACACAATCAACCAAGAAAGAAAAACAAGAGAATCGGGTATTACCTTAAACAATCGAACAAGAAATCACAAGGATGACCGGGTTTGCTTGCTTGCTTGAACACGAACGGACGAAGGGGAGGTGATGGTGCTTGCGGCCGAATGGGAGAAACAAAAGAACAAATGAATTCGGTATTGGGGTATTTATATGGTAGGTTTTAGGGTTTTCTTGGAAGAGTTATCGTCTAACTATGATTCCTTTGAATGAGATGGATAAGAATACATGAGATAGGAACAAGATAAGATCAACCTCACACACAAGGGTGTTCGGCCGACTAGAGGGGCACGAGCAAAAGTAGGCCGGCCACATAGTGGTCGGTCAAAGATCGAGGTGTCGGGTTTAGAGCGTAGTTTAAATCGAGTCACGTTTATATTAAGTTAATACGTTTATTATTTAATCGAGAAAGTTATTGGTTTTAGAAATGTTTTAGCTCAAAGTGTGTCACCATAAGAAAGTAGTAATGTTGTGTTGACTAAAATAGTCAAACACTAATGTATGGCGTAAAAATATGTATGTTTGTTGTGTAGAAGGAATGCCAAAAATAGAAATGTCTATAAGTAGAAACTTTCTAAATAAGGAAAGTTCTAGAAATGAAATGAAGTTACATACCAGAAATATCGAGTTGTCACAGTAATGATTATTACTTAAGATGTTTTAACTAAGTTCAATAAACCTTTGAACTTGATCTTTCCATAAAACTCTTAAATACTTGTATTAGAAAAACCTTTTAATTTCCAGTATCTACGTAATTGAGCTTCTAAGATATCATCATTTATTAAACAATCAAAGAAGTATAAATCACGAGATTAATTGTAAATCAAAACTTGACTTACAATCTAGTCATAAAACTTGACTAGTGTAATTATCACACATGCAAACATAATATAATTCAACCATGGATTCAATAAATGATAAACTTAAAAACCAAAATTTGTCATAAAACTAAAAATGTAATTTGTTCCAACAAATAAACCAAAATAAAATTGTTTTAATGAATCCAACGAAAATACTGAATTATGGAAAAAGTGGTGCTCGTGGGATCATCTCCATCTCATGCAGGTCGTCATCACTTTCCATCTCCTCCTGAAATAAACGATTGCAAAAGTTAGATTACTCGTAATATACTTACAAGTATCTCAAAGTGAATAAGAAGTTTGGTCGTGTTACCTGAGGAACTAGCAATTCCTCCACCACTTGCACCCTTTGGAAAATTTCTCTTCCAATGCCCGACCTCGCCACACTTGAAGCACCGATTCTAGGTCCTCGCTGTGTTAGGATTCACCTTTTTGACCTTTTGTTTGACACGTTTACCATTTTCACTATTTGGTTAGGATTGGTTTTACCCTTTCTTTTACCACCATGCCCTTTTCTCTTCTTGCCACTGTTCCTTCCACTTCCTATCACCCGAACATCCTTAGCTTTGGTCCCCAAACTTAACTCAGCGGTCTTGAGCATAGAATGTAGCTCAGAAATGGATTTCTCCATATTATGCATATTGTAGTTTACCACAAAAGGCTTGTAGTCATCAGACAATGAGTGAAGTATAGTGTCTGTTGCCATTTGCAACGGTATGGGGTGACCGAGTCTAGCAAGGTGATCCATGTGCCCCTTCATTTTCATGACATGGGCACTCACCGATGTTCCTTTAGTCATCTTGTATGAGTTGAAAGCTCGATTGATGTCGAACCTCTCAGTGCGAGCTTGCTCTTGAAATGAATCCCTTAATTGCTGGATCATCTCATATGCTGCCACATCCATAAGTCCCGCTTATAATTCTGGACTCATGGTTACCAGCATCAGATAGCTCACATCGAGTGCATCACTGACTTGCTTATCATAAGCTTGCCTCGTTCAGCTCTACCATTCGCGACAGGGGCATTTGGCAAAGCTCTTTCCAAGACATACCACTTTCTCTCATGCCTGAGCACAATGCGAAGATTGCGCTCCCAATTGAGAAAGTTTGACCCAGTCAACTTGTCCTTTTCTAGGATTAAGCGTAGCGAGAGATTGTTGGTACTTGTCGCCGTGGTTGTTGCTGACATCCACAAATCAAACCCAGTTTAATTTGTAATCATCAATAAACATCTCTAAAATATAAAATAAACCCATAATTAATATTTTAGGCCCAGGATCCATATTTCACATTCTCGCAGCAAGGTTTGGGCACTTCCCGATGAGACATGCTATTTCTGGTTGGTAACATCCTTTCCAATCACACCATGACTTGATACGATTCCTAGGGGTCGTAGAATCTATAGACTTTTAACTTACTACAACTTTGTACAATCCAATTGCACATTTCTAATTGCAATAGAATGCGTTAAATCGTTAGAGCCAAGCTCAATTACGACTTGGGATGAACTCCGAAGTCGATTTATTACTCGTTATTTTTCTCCAGCTAAGTCTGAAAAATTGAAAACTGGTATTATGGCTTTTATGCAGGAGTCAGGTGAAAAATTGACGGATGCTTGGGAGAGGTTGAAGAAGGATCTATTGAGAAAATGCCCGAACACGGTTTCGAGAAAAACAACATTGTACACATCTTCTACAGGGGATTGGATTACCTATCTCGTTCCCTCCTCGATTCATCAAGTGGTGGGTTATTCATGTACAAAACCCCAACCCAAGCATATCAACTAGTTGAGGACCTATCCATGAACAGTATGGAATGGCAGACTGACAGACGAGTTGGACAAGTGAAGTTGGTGGATGATAGACAGAATGATGAAGTGGCCGCAATTAAAAACAACCAACCGGTATTTGAATGTAAATTAGACTAGTTGTTTACATGCCATACAGGTTGGATGCGATAGATGCAAAGGACCACATCTCACCAAAGACTGTACACAACAGCAACCCATGTCAACAGAGGAGGAGTTGAATTACATCAACAATGGGTACCGAAATAATTATCAAGGTGGAAATCAAGGGTACAACAACAACCAGGGGTGCAGCAACAATAGACGTTATAACAACAATAACCAAAACAACAACTACCCACTTAGACAATCGAACCCCCTGGTTTCCAACGTGATAATCAAGCAAAACAACCACCTCGAGAGAATGCTGCAGGTCAAGGGTCAAAGTCCTCAATGGAAATCATGTTTGAGAAGTATATGGAAAAACAAGATAAGAAAACTGAGGAGCAAGATCAGATCATCAGAAATCAGTAAGCAGCAATTCAAAGTCTAGAGAGAAATATGGGTAGGATTGCCGAAATATTACAAGATAGACCGCAGGGCAGTCTACCACCTAGAACAGAAGACAATCCAAAACGAGGATTCGAAAACGTTAAAGCTATCACTACTCGGAGTGGTAGAACGGTAAGTTCACATGTTTTGAATACTAATGAAAAATCTTCTGATGAACAGGTTGCTAAGGAGATTTTGAATGATGAAGAGGAGCCAGCAATGGAAAAGATCGAAAACACAAGAGAGCCAGAGCAGACAAAACCAAAGGAGATGCATGGACCGACTAAACCGGAACAACAAACCCGTACACACCGAAGGTTCCTTTCCCTCAAAGGTTGACGAAGGAAAAATTAAAAGAAAAATATGGTAAGTTTGTTGACATGATTAAACAGGTACGCATTAACGTTCCTTTCGTTGACATGTTAGCAGGGATGCCGAACTATGGAAAGTTTATCAAGGATGTGGTTTCTAGCAAGACACAAATGGAGGAAGCATCTTCAACAGTATTAAGTGAGGAGTGCTCAGCTATCCTCCAATCGAACACGCCACCGAAGAAGGGTGATCCAGGGAGTTTCATAATCCCTTGTCTTATAGATAATTTACCGCCTTGTAAAGCATTAGCGGACTTAGGAGCTAGCATAAGTTTAATGCCCTTGTCGATGTACCTTAAACTAGGATTAACAGATCTTAAACCGACTATGATGAGTGTTAGACTAGCAGACCTGTGATACAAATATCCGTTAGGCATAGCAGAGAACGTCCCAGTCAAGGTCGATAAATTCATATTTCCGGCAGACTTTGTGATTCTAGACATACCAGAAGAGCCAAATGTCCCTCTTATCTTAGGGAGACCATTTCTGAATACAGCAAGTGCTATCATCCTAGTCGCCGAAAAATAGCTCAGTTTAGGTGTCGGTAATGACCGAGTCACTTCTCCATTGAGAAAGCGATGAGACATACCTCGGCCTCTGATGAAACATGCAACTTCATCGACATCATCGATGTATGCATGGAGGAGGAAATCACTTCATTTCTCGACTTAGATTGCGATGGCATCACTATTCATGGGGATGTCGCTCTAGACTCTCCCGAATCCATCCAAGATCTCTTAGTTCTCGAGGAATTACTTCGCCTTGACGAAGAGGATTCGGAAGAAAATGAAGATGATTTTGAGAAATTTGTACCTGAACTAAAACTCTGAATCAAAACATCACTAGAGGACCCTCCTTCCTTAGAGCTTAAACCGTTACCTGACCACCTAGAGTATGCTTTCCTACAAGGAGCATCTGAACTTCCGGTCATCATCTCTTCGAACCTTTCCTCTACTGAAAAAACCCAACTAGTAAAAATCCTGAAATCTCACAAACGGGCTCTTGCCTGGAAAACCGCGGACATACCGGGTATCAACCCTATCTTCTATACACACAAAATCCTCATGGAGGACAATTTCAAGCCAAGTGTACAAAGACAAAGAAGGTTGAACCCGAATATGAAAGATGTGGTCAAAAAGGAGGTTTTAAAACTACTTGATGCAGGTCTCATCTATCCCATCTTAGATAGTCCATGGGTGAGTCCGGTCCAAGTGGTTCCAAAAAAAGGAGGGATGACAGTTGTTCGTAATGATAAGAACGAACTCGTTCCAACTCAAACTATCACGGGGTGGCGAGTGTGCATTGACTACCGAAAACTCAATGATGCAACTCGCAAGGATCACTTTCCTTTACCGTTCATTGATCAAATGTTAGAGAGACTAGCCGGAAATAACTTCTATTATTTCTTAGACGGTTTCTTTGGCTACTTTCAAATCCCCATCGATCCCGAGGACCAAGAGAAAACCACCTTCACATGTCCGTTCGGTACCTTGGCATATAGAAGGATGCCATTTGGGTTATGGAATGCACCTGCCACATTTCAACGGTGCATGACATCCATCTTCCAAGACATGATCGAGGATTGTATGGAAGTTTTCATGGACGACTTTTCGGTCTTTGGAAACTCCTTCGATTCATGCCTCGACTGTCTCGAGCGTGTTCTCATTAGGTGGGAGAATTCACATCTCGTACTTAATTGGGAGAAATGTCACTTTATGTTGTGTGAAGGCATCGTATTGGGACATAAAATTTCTAAAAAAGGGTTGGAGGTCGATAAATCCAAAAGCGACGTTATTTCTAAACTCCCTCCACCCTCAAATGTCAACGCAGTGAGAAGCTTCCTCGGTCATGCGGGGTTTTACCGTAGGTTTATCAAGGACTTTTCCAAGATAACCCAACCCATGACTCATCTTCTTGAGAAGGACATGCCCTTCGTGTTTGATCCCGAGTGTGTGGAGGCCTTCGATCTTTTGAAAGACCGTCTCACAAATGCTCCTATCATGGTATCTCCCGATTGGGATTAACCATTCGAACTCATGTGTGATGCAAGTGATTACGCACTCGGTGCGGTGTTGGGACAACGTGTGAACAATCATTTTCAACCGATATATTACGCTAGTCGAACGCTCACCGGTGCTCAAGCGAATTACACCACCACCGAAAAAGAGCTTTTAGCTGTGGTTTTCGCATTTGACAAATTCCGTCCTTATCTAGTTCTATCTAAAACCATTGTCTAAACGGATCACTATGCATTAAAGTACCTCTTCGCCAAGCAAGACGCTAAACCAAGACTCATTCGTTGGATTCTTCTCCTACAAGAATTCGACATTGAAATCAAGGACAAAAAGGGGGCGGAGAACCTTGCTGCGGATCATCTATCCCGTCTCGAGAACCCTCATCTTAAGGAGTTTAATGAGAATGAGATTGATGAAACCTTTCCTGAAGAATTCCTCGAGGTCGTTAATGCTTTACAAGACACCGATGAAAAGGATCCATGGTTCGCCGACTTTGCAAATTATCTAGCGACGGGTGTTCTTGTAAAAGGGATGACCCATCAACAAAAGGGGAAGTTCTTTCCAGATGTTAAGAATTACCATTGGGAGCCCACATATCTTTTCTGAGTTGGTGCCGATCTCATGCATAGACGATGTGTCTTCGTTGATCAAGCAAAGGACATTCTCAACGAATGTCATAAAGGACTGACCGGAGGTCACTTCGGACCGAACTATACCGCTCGGAAAGTGTTAGATGCGGGATTCTACTGGCCGACCATCTTCAAAGATGCCCACACTTTAGTCAAGACATGTGATGCATGTCAACGAAGCGGAAGCATCTGCAAACGGGATGAAATGCCCCAGCATGGCATCCAAGTTTGTGAGATATTCGACGTGTGGGGAATCAATTTCATGGGACCATTCCCAAGTTCTCACGGCAACAAGTACACACTTGTGGCGGTTGACTACGTCTCCAAATGGGCCGAGGAAAAAGCATTACCACCTAATGATGCCCGAGTTGTAGTTAACTTTGTGAGATCCTTATTTTGTCATTTCGGATGCCCAAGGGCTCTTATTAGTGATCGTGGCACCCACTTTGCTAATCATCTCATGGAGAAAACTCTCCAACGATATGGTGTCCACCATCGGTTCTCAACGGCTTATCACCCACAAACGAGTGGTCAAGTCGAGAACACTAATAGAGCCTTGAAAAGAATTCTCGAAAAATCCATTGTGAAGAATCCCAAGACGTGGTCCCAACGTCTTGATGATGCCTTATGGGCATTCCGAACCGCCTTCAAAACCCCCACCGAATACACACCATACCGCATGGTGTACGAAAAAGCATGTCACCTTCCTTTTGATATTGAGCACAAAGCTTATTGGGCAATCAAGGAATGCAACATGGATGTCATCTTAGGTGGGACAGAAAGGGGTCATCAACTCAACGAGCTCGATGAAGAAAGATTTCATGCTTATGAGAACTCCCGGATTTACAAAGAAAGGAGTAAACATTTGCACGATAAGAAGTTAAGGACTCGAAAAAATTTTGAGGCAGGTGATAAGGTCCTAATCTATCAATCTCGATATAAGTTTTCGCCTGGAAAACTAAAATCAAAATGGGTTGGTCCATACACAGTTGTCAAACAACACCCATCTGGCTACGTCGACCTTGTCACCAAGAAGGGTGATCAGTTCAGCATAAATGGTCACCGCCTTAAATTATAGTTCGAGGAATTGGGTGACCAACAAAAACAAGGAGAGGTTGTGTATCTCGCCTCGATGAAGAAAAAGAAGTAGGAGCAAGCTCTAGACTCGTAAATCCATGAAGCGCTTCTCGGGAGGCAACCCGTGTTTATTTGTTTTTCTTTTTCATTCTGCGTTTCAAAAAAAAACGTAAAATACAAAAATTATGAAGATAGCGTCGCTATCCCAAAATAGCGGCGCTATCTGGCCAAATCGAAACCAAACAGCAACCCGAAATAGCGTTTGCACGATAAACAGCGTTCCGAAATCGCGACGCTATTTCTAAAATAGCGTCGCTATCTTTCCAAGTGCACCGCTATCCTATCCGACCCGTTATCGCGATTGCAACGGTATGGGGTGACCGAGTCTAGCAAGGTGATCCATGTGCCCCTTCATTTTCATGACATGGGCACTCACCGATGTTCCTTTAGTCATCTTGCATGAGTTGAAAGCTCGATTGATGTCGAACCTCTCAGTGTGAGCTTGCTCTTGAAATGAATCCCTTAATTGCTGGATCATCTCATATGCTGCCACATCCATAAGTCCCGCTTGTAATTCAGGACTCATGGTTACAAGCATCAGACAGCTCACATCGAGTGCATCACTGACATGCTTATCATAAGCTTGCCTCATCTCAGCTCTAGCATTCGCGACAGGGGCATTTGGCAAAGCTCTTTCCAAGACATACCACTTTCTCTCATGCATGAACACAATGCGAAGATTGCGCACCCAATTGAGAAAGTTTGACCCAGTCAACTTGTCCTTTTCAAGGATTGAGCGTAGCGAGAGATTTTTGGTACTTGTCGTCGTGGTTGTCGCTGCCATCTACAAATCAAACCCAGTTTAATTTGTAATCATCAATAAATATCTCTAAAATATATTATAAACCCATAATTAATATTTTAGGCCCAGGATCCATATTTCACATTCTCGCCGCAAGGTTTGGGCACTTCCCGACGAGACATGTTATTTCTTGTAGGTAACATCCTTACCAATCACACCATGACTTGATACGATTCCTAGGGGTCGTAGAATCTATAAACTATTAACTTACTACAACTTTGTACAATCCAATTGCACATTTCTAATTGCAATAAAGTCTAATATGTTTATTCTACTCGAGTACTTTTTGGGCCGGGACTTCCGATTATCACCAAAATAGATCACACCATCTAAGACAGTGCGATGTTCTGCGTCGGGACTCCCGATTATCACAGAACCTTACGCACCCTAACACTCGCAATTATTTGAATCCATATCTAAGGTTCTTTCTCCTTACAATATGAATATCGTTTAACAAGTGAGGTGTTCCATTAGATGTGTAGTACTTGGATCAAATATTTTCTTGGGTTTTATTTAAGTCTTGAACTAAACTTAAACCTTATTCCAATTTTAATCCTTTATTTAAAATGTATGACTTGTATACTCAAGAATTCTACAAGACACATTTTTAAATCTTAAAAACTTTTTCCTTTAAAACTTATAGTTTCAAAAAGTTGCGCGATTTATTGTATATCTAAAACAAGGTGTACAAAACGTTTTCTAAGGATTTGTGAAAAACTTTTTCTATATAAAACTTGCTCGTTTTCTTTACTTGAAAAACTTAAAACTTATGTTAAACTTTTAAAATATGAATTTTAATTCATTTATGATTCATGAACTTGAATCATAATCCTAGTTTAACACACCTTGTCTTTCACTTGTTTAATAATAATATTAAACACTTATTTTAACTTATTAGATTCGCCAAAACTATGTCCTAAGGACATCTTGATAAACTTTCCGATTTTCTTGTGTAGCTCCCACTAGCTCCAACAACCATGATGGAACTTAAGCAAACACAATCACCGGTCTGTACTTGGTGAAAATAATAAACTTATTATATAAAAACTATATATAATAATTTTAGTTTGTTTAAACCATTCTTACATTTAACTTAGACTAGTTAAATATAGGTTCTAAAGTTCTTATGTTATTTAACTCTTGATCATTAATCTAGTATCTTACGTAACTCGTAATATACTTATATTATATTTGTATAATTAACTAGTTATAATAACTTATAACTTTATATAATCTAATTATAATACTTATAACTTTTATATTATCTAATTATAATAAAACTTTGTTTGTACAATTTCTAGTTGTTTACAACTTTGTACATTCTAGTTTAATTATAACATATACAAATTCTAGTTATATTAATATTATAACTACATGATCAAACTAACATTTTATTTAATGTTCCATTTAATCTTGTTATTACTTTAAAACCTTATAATAATATTCTAATAAGAATATTACACCTAGTTTATACATATGTATTTCAACTTGATCTAATTAAAATACGTATAAACTATTTTATCTTTGAAAATGCATCTTCTAAAAAAAATCGAAATATATAGAATATAAATACATCTTGTTAATTTTAAGACTTTAAAATTAACACTTTCTTTTTATCCTTATTAATTTTAATTAATCAAACCCTAATCTTGTTCTTGATCAATTAAAACTAGGTTTTAACTTTCTTGATGAAAACATCTTGTATTAAAAGATTAATCCTAATCAATCCTATCTAAACAATAATCTTTGTTTTAATTCTAGGATAGATTATAACTTTAATAAATTTATTTAAACTTTTTAATTTAAACCTTATAGACAAAAACTTTGTCTAGATTTCTAGGTTTAAAGAACTAGTTTTAATAAACCTCTTAAAACAATAATCAAACCTTCTTCAAACATAGACTTATTTAAATTTCTAGGTTCTAGATTATATTTTTAATTAATCCTCTTAACCAATTAAACAAAACTAGTTTAATGTTCTTGGTCCTAGGGTTCTTTTTAGGGTTTCGAAATTCTTAAGCCTAAGAATCTTTTTCACCGATTAAACTAAACTAGTTTAACATACTTGGTGTCCAAGTTTCCTCTAGATTTC